>JAQJVL010000024.1:3388215-3499975 GCA_035578905.1 Stictocephala bisonia
CATGGATGCTACCCTAGCTGATAACGGATGCTACCAAAGTTACTCACGTATGCTACCCTAGCTGATCATGGATGCTACCCAAGCTGATCACGGGTGCTACCAAAGTTACTCACGTATGCTACTCAAGCAGATCACGTATGCTACCTTAGCTGATAACGGATGCTACCAAAGTTACTCACGTATGCTACCCTAGCTGATCATGGATGCTACCCTAGCTGATAACGGATGCTACCAAAGTTATTCACGTATGCTACCCTAGCTGATCATGGATGCTACCCAAGCTGATCACGGATGCTACCAAAGTTACTCACATATGCTACCCTAGCTGATCATGGATGCTACCCTAGCTGATAACGGATGCTACTCAAGCAGATCACGTATGCTACCCTAGCTGATAACGGATGCTACTCAAGCTGATCACAGATGCTACCCAAGCTTATCACAGATGCTAACCCAAGCTTATCACGGATGCTATCCAAGCTAATAACGGTTGCTACCCAAGCTGATCACGGGTGCTACCCAAGTCGATAACATGCTACCCAAGCTGATCACGGGTGCTACCCTAGCTGATAACGGATGGTACTCAAGCATATCACGTATGCTACCCTAGCTGATAACGGATGCTACTCAAGCTGATCACAGATGCTACCCAAGCTTATCACAAATGCTAACCCAAGCTTATCACGGATGCTACCCAAGCTGATAACGGATGCTACCCAAGCTGATCACGGGTGCTACCCAAGTCGATAACATGCTACCCAAGCTGATCACGGCTGCTACCAAAGTTAATGACGTATGCTACCCTAGCTGATCACGGATGCTACCCTAGCTGATAACGGATGCTATTCAAGCAGATCACGTATGCTATCCTAGCTGATACGGATGCTATCCTAGCTGATAACGGATGAGACTCAAGCTGATCACATATGCTACCCAAGCTGATCACGGGTGCTACCAAAGTTAATGACGTATGCTACCCTAGCTGATCACGGATGCTACCCTAGCTGATAACGGATGTTATTCAAGCAGATCACGTATGCTATCCTAGCTGATACGGATGCTACCCTAGCTGATAACGGATGAGACTCAAGCTGATCACATATGCTACCCAAGCTTATCACAGATGCTAACCCAAGCTTATCACGGATGCTACCCAAGCTGATAACGGATGCTACCCAAGCTGATAACGGATGCTACCCAAGCTGATAACGGATGCTACCCTAGCTGATCACGTAAACTTATCACAAATACTTTACTGCATGTATTAGTACCGATTAGAGCCAAAATCAATTGTTCAAAGTCCGTCCTATAACCAGGGGAACTTCCTCATGAACGATAATGGTTGAATAAAACTAGTTTTTAATGGAAAAAATCCAACATGCTTCGCCAGGTGGGCGGGGTTCCGGAGTTTGGCGGGAACGCTGGTATTCACTGGCAGCGGTCCATGAGGTGACATCACTTTTTTAGGATGGAGGGGGGTGTCAACGAAAACACGGTGTGTAGCATTGAGAGAGGGAGTGAGAGAGCAAGAAGAGTGTTATATTTGTAGAGAGAAAACCGAGATGCTGTATTTCTGGGGCTCGAGTCATAGTTTTTCGCGCAGTTGGGAGTTCAGAGTTCGCGTGAAAACCGCTTCCGGTCCCGCTTGATAGCTCCTAACAGGCCAGATGTGCCCATAACTATAATTAACAATGTACTTGTTTCGAGTTAATTTAACTTTTGAACTTGATTCGTCATGGAGAAGAAAAGTTCTATCACTGACTGCAGATAGAATCTGTAGTCATTGCTACAATAATGGGGGTTTGGAGTGGTCGTAGTCATTTTGGGTCTATTCCATATGAGACCAATATTAAATGGCTAAGCTGATACTTTACGTATTTTTAATGATAAAATTATATTTTTATTTTGTATATATTGTACATGTAAAATAATGATGTCATTTTGTAGGTATTGAAATGGACAATGTTGATGGTTTAGCTTTATTTTATTTTATTTATTGTATTACATGTAAAAACTTGTTCAAATTTCAAAAATTAGTTAGAATGAAAACACAAGCAAATTGGGAAAACCATATTAAGGATTAATTAAATTTTAATACATTAAAATATACTTACGAATAAATATTTTAAAGGATTTAAAAGTGGAGGTACGTTTCTGCTTCATTAGTGAACATTTAAAATTGGTCGGTAGCGTAGTTGATTCAATCCCAGCTTCATGTGCTGAAGGTTCTCAGTTCGATCTCAATCAGAGTCATAATACTTTTTGAGAAGGATCAGCTGATAATCACCGGCTGTTCATTTGTCATTGGGCTATTAATTAATGACACTTTCTAAGGAATAGTCGGCCTTAGTTTGTAACAATGACTACATTCGCTCATCTACACTCATCACACTCATTCGAAATCCATATTCGCCCATGGAGAAATAGATCTGTGCTGGACGGAAACCTGGCTGGAATCGCCAGACTTTCTTATCACTGTAAACCCCCCCCCCCCTACCAAGTGAAATGACATCCATATAACTATAAGAGTAAGCAAGAAACTGCAGTTTTACGTAGTACCTCGATATTTTACGTGTGTATTTTAATGCCGTCTACCTGAATATTAATCAAATAGGGGTGGCATAGTCCTACTAACCTTTAGATGAGGTCGACTTTATCAAAATGTCAAAGTTTGCACTTTAACAAGTATCGATGGGCGTTATTTGACCCAGCTAACTAGCGTATGAAATTCTATGCATAGGCCTAAAATAATTCACTTCTTTAAAAGAGTTTTTTAACTTATACATGTTTAAATATTAATAGCTTATACTAGCTAATCTCATATCCGATCAGCTGTTTCATGGAATAAAATTTGGCTAGTAGAAAATCACCTGAGTTCACTCTAACTGTGCATAAATAGCATATTCTATTGAACACAGGTTACCCTAAAATAAAATTTTTGTAAGTTTTCTTTTAAAATTAAAATAAAAGGCCAGTATTTAATGGTTATATAACTAATGCGTCGATTACTGAAAAAATATAGTATAGCAAGACGATTCATAAAATGTGGAAGCAAAAATACTTAAAGTCATTTAGAACAATTTAAGCTAAAACAGTATTTTACATCTGAAAGTTCTTGCGGGATAAAACCTAACCAAACAAAGGTACTATAATATTTAACAGATATTCCAAAAAGTCAATAAACATTTTTCTATAAACAGTTAAAAACAAATTTCTTTCGTAATTTTCAACAAAATTTTTCTAAATTTAATTAACTTATTAATTAAAATGTATAGTGCAATTTTTAATAATATCTGTTAACTATGTTTTCCTTGAAACGTATCACTTGTAACACAATTACAGTAACACTTGTGGCAGTGAACTAAGCTTGTAGACGCCAGTTGAAGTCCAGCTGTAATAAAAGAATCATCAAGGAATGACAGAATAATCACGCGGAGCGTCCACAGTGACTTGCACTCAGACAAACAATGTTAGATTAATTGGTTCAGATCAAGAGGGCCGTGGATCGTGATTTGCTCCCGGCCTGGCGCTAGACAAGGAGCGAGCTGCCAGAGTGGTGGTTAGTTATACGTCTCTATGTGGGGATTATATGAGTGAGTGGTGAACCAGTTTTACCTTGTTTTTAAAACAGATAAAATAAAATATCACACACGTCTCTAATGGGCCCCACCCACCCTTCACATACGACACTAACGTCCCAACCCGTCCATCACACATGAATCTAACGTGCCCCCCCTCCTATCACACACGACGAGCACTCCAAACCACTCATCACACACGACTCTAACGAACTCCACTCACCTACATAAACGACTCTAATTAGCACTCCCATCCTCATATCACACATGAAGAGCACTCCCATCCACCCATCACACACAACTTTAATGAGCCCCACTCGTCACACCCAACCCTAACGAGGAATCCCACCAACCCATCACACACGACCCCAAACAGCCTATCACATATGACTCTAACTGGCGCCACCCACTCATCATACACAACCCCTTCGAACAATCTCACCCACTCATCACTCACATGACTCTTAACTGGCACCACTCACCCATCACACATGACCCTAACAAGCACTCCCATCTACCCATCAGAAACATCTCTGATGTCAGTAACACTGTTCGTGTATGGGCGGGTGGGTGGGTCAATACCAATGTTTGTGTGTGGGTGGGCTGGTGGGTGAATACGCATTCAAGTACTTCAACGTTGACGTTGATGTACTGCTGGACTTAGTCTCCTAATTGTTGGCTCTCCGATACACTTTTATTGTGCTGTAATTAACTTTTTCGTATGTGAAAAACTACAAAAATATAAAATAAAAATACTTTTTTCGAGACCTTTCCCCAGCAAAAAGAAAAACAGGCAACACGCAAAAAAACCCCCAGAAAAACGCAAAGCCCCTCCCTCCCGCCCACACACGTACAGTGGTAGTGGCCCTCCCTCCCACCCATACACATACAGTGGTAGTGGCCCTCCCTCCCACCCACACACGTACAGTGGTAGTGGCCTTTCCTCCCACCCAAACACGTACAGTGGTAGTGGTCCTCCCTCCAACCCACACACGTACAGTGGTAGTGGCCCTCCCTCCCACCCACACACGTACAGTGGTAGTGGCCCTCCCTCCCACCCATACACATACAGTGGTAGTGGCCCTCCCTCCCACCCATACACGTACAGTGGTAGTGGCCCTCACTCCCACCCACACATGTACAGTGGTAGTGGGCCTCCCTCCCAACCATACAAATACAGTGGTAGTGGCCCTCACACCCACCCTGACACGTACAGTGGTAGTGGCCCTCCATCCCACCCACACACGTACAGTACCAATGTACGTGTATGGGTGGGTGGGTGGGTCAGTACCACTGTACGTGTATGGGTGGGCGGGTGGGTCAGTTACACTGTACGTGTAGGGGTGGGCGGGTGGGTCAGTACCACTTTACGTGTAGGGGTGGGCGGGTGGGTCAGTTACATTGTTACAATATCACTGAACGTGTATGGGCGGGCGGGTGGGTCAATATCACTGTACGTGTATGGGCGGGCGGGTGGGTCAATATCACTGAACGTGTATGGGCGGGCAGGTGGGTCAATTTCACTGTACGTGTATGGGCGGGCGGGTGGGTCAATATCACTGTACGTGTATGGGCGGGCGGGTGGGTTAATATCACTGTACGTGTATGGGTGAGCAGTTGAGTTAATACTAATTACTGTATCCCTTGATGATAGTAAATTGCTTCAAGAAATGTTTGTTTGAGTGGAGCCAAACCAAAGATTTAATGTGGCACGAGCACTCACACCTACCCATCACACTCATATTCGAACGGAACCCATCCGTCTATCAAACTTACGACCAAAATGTTTCCTCCAATTCACCCGTTATACAGATGTCTAATGAGCCTTTCATATACACCTATCCATCATATACACAACCCTACTACGCACTTACCTATCATATCATATCATTTTCCTATCATATGCACAACCTTATCAAGCTCTCCCACTCACATATAATTCACATGATTCTAATCGGTCTTGTCACCCACCCCCTTCATATCGTTCTAAATTTAAAAAAATTGAAAAATTTAAAACAAATCCCTTCTTTGAAAAAATGTCAATTTAAAACGCGACACCCAACCTAAATAACATTGTTATGTTTTACCTTTCAATATATTTAGGGTGTTGTTATAAAACTTCATAATGTTATTTTGATTGTAAATAAGTGCGTGTGCTCTATTTTTATTTATTTATTCATAAGACGCCGATCAGTGGCGTATATATGGGGGGGGGGGGCCCCGGCCCCCCCCCCCCCGAAATATACAAAAATAAATATTTGTTTATCCATAAGTAAAAAAAATGTTCATCACATTTTTATTTGATATTCATCGCGCATACCAGCTGCTATCGTGCTAACATTTTTCAAGCTTAAGAATATTGAAGACTTACTTACGCAACACCACTTCAGAAAGCAGACTTAATGGGCTAGCCCTACTTTCCATCCATAGAGACATTAACATAAGTGATGAAGATGTTATTGCTAAATTTTCAAGCGTAAAAAGAAATGTTGACTTTGTTTTGTAGGATCTACAGTAGTCAAAAGTGTAAATATGTTATGATTTTGTTCAGAGCTGACATAATATTTAATATTACAAAATGTAAGTAAAATTTCTTTAACGTATTATTGATTTTATTTATTTTTTAGTCTTATTCTGATTTCTTTTTCCCTAAATAAATATAAAAATAAAAAGATATAAATATAACTTTAAAAATAGTTAGGGCCTATAACTCATATCATGGGCGGGGATTGATATGTTTGAAAACTAAAACAATACACTAATCTTGGATCTTAATTTATTTTACAAACTGGAAGCTAGTCTGAATGTATTAATATTTCTAAACATATACATAGATATCGGTGTAATTGTGTACATTATAAACATATATCATTTTAACTTAAAACATAATATTATCCCAATTTTGTAGGAGCTAGAATAGCGTAAAATGACATCTCCATGAGTTTACTTTTTGAAAAATTTCCCGGGGGGGTACCCCCGGACCCCCCGGCAATGTGTCTTGGTAATACTTGCTTAACCAAGATCGGCCACCCCCGAAAAAAATTTGTATATACGCCACTGACGCCGATCGTCAAGATATGGGCGAATATGGATTTCGAATGAGTGTGATTAGTGTAGATGATCGAATGTAGTCATTGTTGCAAACTTAAGCCGACTATTCCTTAGAAAGTGTCATTAATTAATAGCCCAATGACAAATGAACAGCCGGTGATTATCAGCTGATCCTTCTCAAAATGTATTGAATCTGATCGGAATTGAACTGAGAACCTTTAGCACATGAAGCTTTATTATATGTCGTGGCGAGCTCAAAATTAGTACTGTTGTAATCATTTTATATTGTTTATTGTGCTACTAATATTACTAATAATTAACAAGTAGAAGTGTAATACATAATAATTTTAATTGATATTAAATTTTTTAAAAAATATAAAACTACGCTGTTAATAAAAATACGCCCGCCACCATCAGGGCCGTTAAAAAAATTAAATATTTTCTTGCTTAGCTTATTGTGGTTGGTGAGCATTTCAAACAAGTAAAAATTTTAGTTTACATCCCAAATAAATTAATTTCAATGTTTATGCGTGTACTGCTAAGTGATATGGAGATTTATAATTCATTTGTGCAACAAGTGGAGAACGCCTTCAATTCAACTTCTGTAGGCAATCGGGGTACACGGTCTAAATTGTACATTCTTGAGGCAGTAGTGGGTTAAACCCTACTTTATGTTGTTCATATTCATATAATTGAACGCCAACAATATTTAGAACTTACAATTAGTAATACCAAAATTTACATTCTTCATTGGGCTGACAGTAAAAACACCAAAAAATATCGAGTTACTCTGTTTATCGTCTTCAATTAAAGGGGAAATTACGTTAATAATAAATAATAATCATTGTTAACTGCACATACGTATGTACAAGTACAAAGGTACATTTAACTGGCGCATAGTCAAAATAAAACTAAAAATGAACCAAAGTAAAACATTTTCAAATAAAAGCAAAAAGGCTATAAATAAATGAATATTTTTCTTGGTCTCTCAACTGTCTTGCAAATATTCTTCTACTTTGTTTAATTTTTGCTATTACATTTATTTGCGTGTTTAATATTTGTTGATTACGAAGGCAAGATATATGGCAAAAGGAATCTTGTCATAAGTGTTCAAATATATGAGCAATGTTTTTTTTTCAAATAACAATACCTTGTGGTTGGGATGTTGAAAATTTGAATCGTTTCTTCAGTTGAAAATCGTGGGTGAAAGTAAACTCATAAAATAAATTAGGTCACCCCATAAATTTGTAAGTAAATTTTTGTCGTACTAAAAATTGTCTGAATAAAGGGCGACAGCTTATTCTTTTTTTTTTATTTTATTTTTTTTTATTGCTAATAAACGCTTATGTGCAATTAGTAATTTAATAAATTTATTTGGTGATCATCAAACAACAATTTAATTTATTAATACTTTTTGACAACGGGAAAATATACTCTTTACAAAAAGATTTAGATATGTACAAAATACTAAGAGAGTAATGGTGATCGGAATAATAACAAACCGGTTCAAGAATGTGACTGGTGAATCCCCTCCATCCAGGAGAATTGACAAAGGAATCAGTTGTTAGTCAGAGACAATAGCCATATATTTAATGATCATGTGCGGTCTTACCGGTGAATCATATTTCTAACATGCAGAGTCGATCATCCGGAAAAATTGCATTTCTGTTACTCAGTATTATCTATCAGTTCTGAGTGTTAACAGCGTATATAACTTCCTTATCAAATAAAAGCCGTTATAGACACGTATTGGACACAAATGAAGGCAAACTCATTAATTACTGTACTCGTACGTCACGAGGTCAAATAGAACTCATACCTGAATAATAATAATTGTTTCAAACTACTCGGTAATTTGATCTTCTCGATTTTTTTTGTAAATAAATCAATATTAACCACATTAACACGACACTGTATATATACTGATTTTGAAAAACACACAAAAACTATGTATGTTATATTAAACTTGTCTATTTTTTTCTCCAAAACACGAATATGACATAATTTCTTCTACGACAAATTATAATTGAGATATTCAACAAATAAGTTAGGTAAGAAAGAAGAAGAACGAATGTTTATGTATACTCTGTAAGTTAGGTTAGCTTAGGTCAGTTTTGGTTGGGTTAGTTTTGATGGGTACATTTTATGAGTTAATACTAAATTACCTAAACTAACAATTTTGTTAAATTAAATATCTCACTTATAATTTGTCGTAGGAAGAAATGGATTTCATATTCGTCAAAGCCCACGTAAGACGCTAACCACATAATATTGCTGTAGAAATTTTTTGTAAAAAATTTGTGTTTCCGGGGGGAAATTTGTAGGGATTCGTGTTTGTGAGGTTAATACATCCTCGTTAACAGAATCGCTGTTGGGACGCCTATATGCTATATTTACCAAATACTATCTTAGCTGTAAACTTGGGTACTTAGACATTTCTATCGTGTTGGATCAACCCGTCTAACAAATAATTTGTTATAATGATTTGTGTTTTGAGTTACAACAATGTTTTCCAATAAAATAAACTTTTTATATTTAAAGTTCATATTTAAAAAACATCGACGAATCACATATTAAAGTGATATTACAATAACGCAATTTAAATTTGAATTTTTTTCTGTAGAAAGTGTGATGCTTTACAATAGTATAATTCACAGCCGACACTATTAAGTAGTGCTGTAATCCAGCAACTTAGGAACTGTGTGTCGTTATTGTATTCCTATATACACACACACACATAATCAGCAGTGTTGCGGAGAATGGCTCTGATCTCCGTCCTCTTAACACCTATATTATGACCTCGCAGTGGTTGCCATCGACGTGGACACTACAAGAGAAGACTGGGGTGTCTATGTGAGAATGTTGCTATGATTCTGATGTTTTGCACTATAGACAATTGAGTTGACGAGAATCAGACCAATACTGCTCGGTTCGGATTCCATGCTAAATTATACTAGTCCTTTCAATGTCCTGGCTATTGGTATATCAATAAATGTCCATTTCTAGCGAACAGTTGACTTGATTTAGTAACAATGACTACACTCGTTCAGCTATAGTAATCACATTTTTCACCCATCACCTATGCCCTAAATTCACTCTTAACTTGACGATGAAGTGAAATTAAAAATGTCTTTATTGACAGAAAAGCATATAAAAGCTGGGAGGTTAGGACCAAGGCTTGTAAATAGGCGGGCTCTTTACTAGCCTTGGATTAGGACTACAAAGGCCTCTCTTACACCCAACCATTTAAACGAGGTTTAATTTTTTTTGTACGCGTCCAAATTCAAGCCTCTAACAATTCTACAGGATTGGTTTTTCCTTAATCAATGAGGACACAAATATTTCGCACCATGCGTCATACTTAATGATAATAAATAGTTCATGCGTCATAGGTCCTGGATGGAACTCGATATAGACAGTCGTGGCGGTACTTAGTGGTGGAGTTTTATAGTTTTAAGTTCTTTTTTAATAGTTTAGCTCAATTTTAGGTGGCCGTTTCCCTTCTTGAAAATGTCAAAAATGCGGGTTTCTATTTCAACGATTCGGTTCATTATAATGATCGTATCGTAACACTTGGAGTTTCATTTGATAGGAGAAAAGCTGTTCGATTTTTGAAAAAAAATGTTATAGTTCTTTAACAGTTAAATATATGAAACTTTAAATGTAATTCTTGACGATTTAAAATTAGAAACCTCATAATATTAAGTTATGTTCCTCTTGCACAATCATACAGAGTTCACTATAATAAACATGAATCGTTCAGTTGAAATAGAACAGCATGTTTTAGCCCGCTGGTGATATGTTTGTATGTCTGCTATCGGACGACTTCTCGGCCACCTTAGTCATTAATTACAGAACTATGATGTTAGTTTATTGTTGGCGAATTTATATCTCTAATTGACATATTTATTTATGCGTGGTAACAAATTGTTTTCATAAATCTCTACATTACATAAGGAGATTTATTATTGATTTGCGCAACAAGTGGAGAACGCCTTCAAGCTGTCCTCTATAGGCAATTGAGGTACACGGTCGAAATTTATTATCGATCCAGTATACGCACTCAGAGTCGTTCATGTATCAATAGCACAGAGGTTGAATACATCGATAAATTATGACATTATTAATTTGTGCAAAACGCCAGTGAAGTGATTGAGTGAGTCAGTTTTGAATACTCATTCACTTAATCAAGGAATAGAACTGTTCACACTTCCAATGATGTATAATAATAATAATATTTATTCTAATAAAAAACTAGTATACTGTTTAGGAATACAAAACAAAAGAAAGCATATATAAAATTTACGTTTTTTTTTAAATCCATCAATATTCTGGGAATTAAACTGGTAATTTTCAATGTTTTGATTTTTGGGTGTTTAATATAGGGGAAGTTTGTGACAATTCTTTGCAACCATTTATTTATCTTGTATTAAATTATAACAGTAAGTATTTTGAGAAACTATTTTTTAGGTTATGTTAGGTTAGTAGATGTTAAATGACATTTTGAAATTCCAATTATATAACTACAAAATTTGGTAATAGTAGTTTGTTTTAAATATATATTCTGAACGAATCCTTGAGTTATCATCGATAGGAAGATACCAGTAATACGGAACGGGTCAGTTACGATTAATCAGAACTGTACATCAAAATGTCCGACTTAAAAATTGTTTATGTCCATGTCATGTTAGTGGCGTAGATTAAACAGCTGTTGGGCGCCATTGTGAAAGTTGGGGATGAGATGAACACTGTTTTTGTAAATTAAAGATATAGCAGCAACGTTTTATATTGGGAGGGGGGGGGGTGTGATATTAATCTGCATACTATCAACTGGGGTGCGATCCCCTCCTTACAAATGTAAGTTATGAAATTAAAAAAAATTCTAATTATTATTTTTAAATGATCATATTTTATAGGTACGTTTTGTTAGTCATTAATAGTTAGCGTTAGCCAGATGACAGCGTAATAGTAAAATGAGTATCAAAATTTACTCATATAATGATTATTTAATAAGTGACATTTTAATATATATATATATCATACAAAAAATATTTTTTTCTTTGGAGAAAAAAACTTGCCTTCTTGTTGGTGTCTTTTTCCTTTGAGCCCTACTTGTAAAATTCTTTAGAATCTATATTTTGTAGATCTACATATGTAAAATTACTTCAAGGGAGGCCACTTCAATATTTAACTTTTATCGGTCCATTGATGTCATAAACAAACAAAAATAATAAGTAACATACTTTAAAATTTACCCTCTAAAAATTATTTTAAGATGGCCACAGTTGTAAAAAAAAAAAACAAAAAAAAATGCTGACTAAGTTATTATGATATGGCAATGTTTTTTATCATTCCAATTGTAAATATACATACTGTATTAAGCAATCTAATGACTATAAATTTCAACCAATTGTAAAGATGTTCTTTAAAGAAAAAAAAGCTGTAAAACTCCAAACTTTCTGTAAAAGACAGAATTTCATAAGTTTAGTCATTATAAACTAAAGCATATACTTTAGTAATGACTTTTAGTAAGTAGTAAGAACGTACTTTAGTTAAAATATAAATAGTAAACAACAATTTCATCAAACAAAAAAAATCTCAAAAACTCTGAACAAAATTCAAGTGAAAACTCAAGATTTTGAATAAATTTCAAAAAGAAAGTATTTTAAATCTGAATTTAGATCCATACAAAGGTTAAAAGGGGAAAAAATTATTAATAAGTGTACTTTTTTAATACCATAAGTTGTATCAGCAGATCGCTATACTTTGGCAGTAAATAAAATACTTGAAGTGTTAGTTATTAGTTAGGTCCGAAAACTAAATTGATAAAAGAATTCTTCCAATTAACAAATCAGCTGATAAATACGGTGACGATAATGTTGTCACCATAGGATTAGGCTCCAAGAGGTTGTGCTCACAATAACCCAACCCTTGGTAAAAGAAGAGGAAGAAGTTAACGATTCCTCGATCTTTACGACCGTGGAGAAGAGGACGTGGTAAAGGTAACGGTTGTCACTGTTGTGGTTAAAGATGATCGTGATGTTGGGTGGCCTAATCACGGAATGCTAAGGATATTTTCGGAATGTCCCCGCATTAAGTAAACATTTTCAGCCAAGTATGGAACTTACAAACAAAGTAACTCTGATATTGGTTCAGTTGTTTTGACCAGCAAAAAGGTGACAATCATTATCGCTCTAATTACCAATGAACACCATCTGGTATATAGAAGTTGCTAGTAGAAAGTGCGTTAGCTGTACTATTTAGTTTAGGTTAGGATTAGATAGATATAAATTGACTTGTTATTATCTTATATCCAATTTATTCCGTTTGACCCCTAAATTCTAAATTTTTATTTAGTCTCCCAACTTTACCTCAGAGCACCATTACAGCAAGTGCTGAAACTACGAGGAGGTATTGACTGCTGCGACCAATGGCGTAACGATACTAGCCAACTGTATGTAACCAAAGCTGCTTGCACGATTGTCATATTTAAGAATTATCTGCATCTATCTGATAATTTACGCGTTTGAATATTTGAAATTGTGTGTATGTAAAAATGTTTATGACCATGAAATTTCATATTGTTTATACTGTCCAATACTTTTTCGTCTTTCATTACTTTCTCCCATCTGCGTTAGCATAGAGAAAGTATTGCGATCGTAAAAAAATGTTTTTTACAAGTTGGTCTAAAAAATAATTTTAGGATCCCTTGTATAAAAAAAGTGTTTTGTTTTGTGTCTGTCCGTATGTGTGTCTGTATAGTTCGCTGGAGACCAACGGACAGGTCAATTTTTATGATATTTGTTATTTAGGTGTATTTAGCCAATACTGAAGATAATATTTTCACGTTTTTGAAATTTTAGTATTTTAAAATTTTTATAGGCAAAAAACATAAAAATTGGATTTTCTCATAAACGGCTCTAATAATTTTCATTTTACTTTCATAAAAGATGTGAATTACAATTTAAAATATTTTAGTAAAAACAGCATGTCTCTAACTTGACTAGGTTTTTAGTTATGGGGCAAAAAACATATTTGGGAATCAAACTGGTAATTTTCAAAGTTATGATTTTTTAGTGTTTAAAACAAGAGAAAGTTTGTGCCAATTCTTTGAAACCATTTTTTTGAAACCATTTTTGTTTATATATTGATATAGATTTCCATACACACAGTGTATTTTTGGCAACACCGCACTTTAGAGCTTCACTCAAGCACCACTAAATGCGCTATGTCAAGCGGAGAGATTCGTTCAATCGAGTATAGGCAATTGCTAAAAAATGCGGAGACATTCTTTTAGACTTAGAGACTGACGCTGATGTCGTTCCTTCTCTGATGATGGCATTTTGCTACTGGTGCTCCTTCTAAGACGTCAACATTTTACACAATGCTTCATAAGACGACGTGACATTTGATCACGTTTCTCTCGCTGTACGGAATCTTCAGGCATGACACATGTCCCAGTTGGCACGTCTTTGACCGATGACTTGTCTGCAGCGTACGTAGCCTACGCCAGACACCAATGGTTTTCCTCAGCGGCGAAGGTTGTGTCATCCTCCGCTGGTAGTTTGCGGTATGCAATCACCGTGACTCATGGACACCTCATCCAGTCATGGCTGGAAAAAGAATATGATCAACTGAACTTACCTTGGATAGTTATGTGTCAGAAGTAATGGAACATATTAGGAACTAAATACGATGATTAAATTATGTGTGTTTTTTTACAAGTATACGTTTAAACAAGAGTTAGCCTAATCTAACCTAATTAAAATTTCCAAGGTCGCTGAAGATAACATAACGATCCCTAATCTTTATTAAATGGAAACACTGTCTCGTTTTGCAGTATATTCTCTTACAACAATTAATTTTATTAGATAAATAATTGTATTTAACTATCAATACCGTATTTCAATTGCTGCTATGGATAGGTCTTGAATTAATTATATTTGTTACAACTTATTTAGTTGATTAAAAACGTGGGGAAATAACCTAGACTGCCTGTGAGGTTAGACTTTTTGTTTATGACCATGATTTATTAATAATGTTTATTTAATAAAACACTAAAGCTAACATAACATTTTTAAAATCAGAAAGAAGTATTATTTTTAATTGTGTGCATTATATTGAATACCACTTTTATTTAATATATATTACTGTACATAGGGGAGACTGGGGTAAAGTGGCCACTCTAAGGGAAAACTATTATTAGTCAACTTTATAAAAGGAAATTAAATTATGAAAAGTATTAAAGTTATCTACGATTTAGTGAAGTATCAATATCTATCAATAAATCAACAATATCTTGATAAAATATTTTGATATTTTGATTTTCTCCCATTCCTGCAAAATGGCCACTTTGCCCCATATGGTGGGGTAAAGTGGCCAGGCTTGGCCACTTTACCCCGAAAATATCATGAAATGATAAACTACATAGATAAACCAAACTCAAACTATATTTTTGGTTTACAGTATCAATGTAATAATAAAAATGTACGTTGCATGCACAAATATGAATATAATGCTCCATTTTGTTAAAAAAAAACTGTCATTTTCATAGAAATTCACTTGCAGTGCTCACAAATAAAATCGTCATCATCTTCCTCGCATCCCGTACACGCTTCATGAGCCCATTTGTAACAACCGGAACATCTGATCCATCCTTCGTTCACTGATTTTGAATAGCTCTCATTACAATAAAAACATTCAGCGTCGATATCTTCACCTGACTCATAAGTTCCTTCAAATAGGCCTAGTTTTCTTCGAGGTTTCGACTTTTTTGGTCCTTTCAATGATTTTTTTCTTTCCTGGAGAGTTTTTATTGCCTTCCTTTTTCTTTCTTCCTCTTGAAGCTTTTCAGTCTTTTCTTTCATAAGTTGTGCTTTGAATGGACTTGAAGTTACAATCGCAGTTTTACTTCTTTTTCGGTTGGTATTTCTTTTAGCAACTGTAGCCCTATACTTAGGCAAAGGGATGACTGTACTGGGACTAACTGCAAAAGAGGTGCTTGGCAAAGAGTCATTAGCAACCGTGTTTGAGGTTTGTTTAGGGTGTGAATTAAATGTATTTTCGTCGCCATTATTTTCAATGTTGACATCTCCTTCTTCTTCCTCCACAATATTGTTGGTATTTGCAGTATGATCTTGAATAATCTCTGATTCAATGTTATGAGCAACTAAATCTTCCACTTCTGAGTCCATTGGAATATCTGTCACCTCTGCTGCTACAAAGTCCACTTCTGAGAAAACTGATGGATCGAGAGGAACTATCCCACATTTCCTAAACCCATTTATGGCTGTAGATGGTACGGCTGCACAAAGAAAAGCTTCTCCCATAAGTCCGTCTAAAAATATAATAAATATGTTCAAAACAAGCTTTAAAACATAAAAATGCTTTAGCCCCACAGGTCACACGTAAAAATATTTTTAAATAAGCAAATATTCAACTTAGAAAGTAACTAAAAGGCCCTGGCCACTTTACCCCGTTATCTGGCCACTTTGCCCCATCATGGTGCTGGCCGCTTTACCCCTACTGACGCCATTTTACAAAACATCAACCACCTTCAAAGTTGAACATTAGATTTCATCATGTGCTATATATTTTGAAAGGTAATTAGACTGGGATTTCAGCAATAGTACGATACAAATTGTATTAATAACGAAAAATTAAATAATGGGAAAATAACTGAACACTCACCTTAGATCCTCATGTAGAAATTGTAAAAAATGAAGACAACTCGATAAATCGTACAGACCGAACACACACGCTTTGACAGAAGACTAATGGCTCCTCTATGAGATAGTTCAGTGATTCGCCACCAGATTGGAGCACATTCTAGTGAGTAACTGTCAGTGGCCACTTTACCCCGACTGGCCACTTTACCCCAGTCTCCCCTACTTATTTATTTTTGTCCTGTTAAAGTCGAAATCAGTTATGTAGTGTGCTACGGCCTTCTCGTAGGAGGATGAACATTTCGCAGTACACATGCGCGAGGAACCTGTTCCTTAGATCTGTGACGAGCAGAATGTAGCACTTTATTCAACGGTTACTAGGAACTAAACAGTTTAGTCACTGTCCACCATTCCCTCTATCTCTCGGTAACGGAACTGAACCAACCAACAACACATTCAAAACATCAGATTAGATGCCTGTCCCGGAATATTTTATTCTTCTACCGAACCAGTTAATTGATCCATCTAATCTTACCCTCACGACATGTCGCTTGCTACGTGAAGTCCATTGTACCTCGAAACGAATAAAATACAGTAGGATACGTTTATTTTAATTTGTTACTTAATCTATATTATTGTTCATTGTAAGAGACACAACTGGATAGGCTATTTTTAGAAAAAAAACTTTAATATGTAGTAATGGATTTAATGTTGAATAGTTTGAAAATTTCTTTTTCAAAGCGAGTATTATGGAAGGAAAAATTAATTTAACGATATATCCATTGACAATACTCAAAAGTCTTCTCTAGGCCTTTACAATAGGCTTGCACAGACTATATGCCTTGTAATAAGTTTGTGAAGTGTCCATGGTTGAAAATATGAAAACAATTATTACAATATACCTCCAAAACTAAGGAGTCAAACTACCCCCACCACTTTACGGTACTGCCGTTGTGACTGTAGTTAAAGTAACTATTACGAAAATTGATAAAGAACTATTTAGTCTACTCTCAAGAACCTAAGGTTGCACAGTAACGTTTATTTTTCAAGTCACAGTTATATGGAACAAGTTCCTCGCGCATGCGCACTGCGAGAATGTTCATCCTCCTACGAGAAGGCCGTAGTGTGCGGTGTAACGTTGAAATGGTTTACTGCCACAACCTTATGTTTATCACCTTACCTTAAACAAACAGGTCCGACCTCATAGGTAATCTCTAATGTATTTTCAACGTTATTTTGAGCAGACTGTACTTGTTTAAGTTGATTGTTCTATCTTAAAGAAATGATTAATTACTGTCTGGAATGTACTGGTGCCAATCAATGGTACGAAATGTAGTACTTTATTTAAATCTCAAATACAATCACAAAAGTGAAACAAAATATATAGGATATAAAAATCAAAATATATCCCAAGTATTCTCTGAAATACATAGGAAAATCAGGGATTAGGTATCAAGGCTAGGGATAGGGCAACAATGAATAAAATTAATCAAGTTACAAAAAATTCAAATATTAAAATTACTTATCCATAGGTAAAGACAAAGACTTGAAGGTGAAGTATAATAGTATGCTGTAGGTAACAAGCGTTATCTGATTAGTTAAGATATAATAGTAAAATTATAAAGCACTACCCAACTAGTTCAAAACTTAAAATTTGACAAGTAGACATAGTGTGGTCATTGTATTTAGCTCTAGACATCAGCGAAATTCCAACATTGATCACTTAGATTAATATTTTTTTCAATTATTCACTATGGGAAATGCGTCGAAAACACATTTTTTGACCTAGTACCATCTGAAATTCTAGGAGTGATATCTTAAAAAAAAATGTGGCACTGAAAAACAAAGAAGAAATTAGTGCAAATACTTTTAGTTTTAGTCAATCTAATACGTAATATAGAATTACAGTATACTAGTTCAGAATAATAATAAAATATAATGAAACACAATAGTAAAACTCTCTCATCAAAACATTTTTTGTTGATTTAGTTTAGATCTCATTGACCATTGTGTTCTTTCTTTCTCTTTAAATATGTTAAAAGATGCGAAATGGACTTATCGTACACATTCATGAAGCGAGGCTGACAAAGTATCGAATGTGGAACTATCGAGGTTCTACTGTAATGTAAATAAATTAATTCACCTTGACATAAGTGTTAATAGAAGAGAACCATGTTCTTCAAACCATAGCATACTTTGTTCAATAAAACATGTATGTACAAAGGTCTTTAATTTATTATGTTTTAAAAGTAATTTTTTTAAAGAATACAAGACCCTCAATGTTGTACTTTTACATTTAATTTTTATAAGAAGGCGAAGAGAGGACTTGGTTGTTTTTTATCACTAAGAAGACACAGTCTTGTTCCTGACTTTGGCTGGTTGCCTGTATTTTTCTGTTTCACCACATTTCTTCTACCAGCTGTCTCGTTAACCAGATGCTAGCTATCTTTGTTCCATCTTCTCAACAGTCAAAATAGAAACAAATAGAACTGGAGCTAGGCTAACAAAAAACATTTCTACAAATTACAATGTTTTTCCAGTGAGTAGCTTTTATCAAACTATTAAAGCAGTCTTTGAATAGTCCAATTTTTGTCATTGGGCTATTAAATATAATTGGGCTGGACAGTTAGTGATCTTCATTTTATATTTAGGGCATGTAGGGGTTTCAGCAGTGGAGGACAGTCTTTCCACCTCTCAGCTGCCGTACGTCATGTGCGTGACTAACTTTCACCTTCAAGTATTGAACTTCCACAACAGTGCTTAGTTGTTGAAAAAAAAAAAAAAAAAAAACTAATAATCTGTACAAGTTTGTTTAGTGGCTGTTTATTATTTACATGATTCTTCATTGTATTATTCATTTTTTATTAGAATGCTAAATAATAGTTTTATTTGATCATTCTAAGCATGATTCATTAGTGTTAATCAAACCAACCAAATGGTCTCTGCTGCTAATGACGTAGTGAGTGGGGCTTACTATTGCGCTGCCAGCACGTGGCCTTTGGTCATACTGGTTGCCATGACAATTTTTGATCAGAATTACACAGTGGGGAAGAGTAGTTATCTGACTCACTTCCGCCACTCAGTGCACCTCTCTCACACCAGTGCATTAAGTAGGTTGCTTTCAAAGTGGCCTACCCATAATGACACTTGTCAAAAGATTAAAGAAAACTTGTGAAAAATAATTTAATAAAAATAAAATACATCATAACATTCTACATTTTGTTCACTAAAACTATTGTCTTGAGATTTATGTGTGAAATGATAAGTATAATTACATCCCTATAAATATAATATTTATATTTTTATAGATTTTTGAAAATATGCTTGCATAATAAATAAAAATGACCTATCAGTAAAGTAATTTTTGTCTGCCAGGGTTAGAGTTTTTCGTCAGAACTGAATTCTAATTTATGATTAAATTGCAAATATCTAAATAATAATCTTTTAACGTAAGAAATATTGGTTAGTTCAACCTTGTTCTCACTCTCTAAGAGTGTTCATAAATAGTACATCAGACTTTAAATATATAATTACCATTTTAATAGATGGATAAGTTTTTTAAATTTCTTCTTTTTATGAGGAAATAGACAAATTAACGATGTGTGAGTGACTCAGTAAGTGAAAAATGTCACTTTTATTTGGATAGCTAAAATTGTTACAACTTACAAGTGCTGAATCCTATTTTGGCTTTATTGTTATCCTTTTGAATCTAACGATTTTTTGTTTAAGCTTTACTCGTTAGTTCATATAGGCCTGTGTGTGAACTTTATTCAACAAGTGAAGTACCGACCATAACCTCAGATTTTGATGGAACACTTTGACCTTGCCCTTTGCAGTCTGAAGACTTAGCCACTGAACTACTACAATGGCAGGTCCCCGCATTTATTTTTGAAGGATTTTACAAACAGCATACTTAAGAAAAGAAAGACTTATGGTTAATTTTAAACTCATACTATTATTCGGTTGTTATAAACACCTTAAACCCACATACAGCCATCATGCCCATGTAAGAACGCCTATCTACTTTATAAGAAATAATTCAGCCATTGCACCAAACCCTATTTTTTTTTAGATGTAGCACCTGGTTTTACTGTATTCTTACTTTATTTTTTTTATACTTAGAAGTTTTATATTTGTAATGTTTTCCTAATATTTTTTTTAATATTGTAATTTACTGTGTAACAGTATTGTGCTTCACTACTATTGCTTTTTTTCATGCTAAAGATAAAATCGTTGTTTTATTTGATTTTTAAACTACTCTGTAAGCAATAGCAAACTTCATGCACTGAAAGATTTGATGTAAATGAAACTAGATAACTTGATAAAGAACCAAGATAAGGCAAGTTTCTCCTGCCATCAGAGTGTTTATATAGTGGGTACAAAGTACAACCCAAGCTCGTAGAACAGACAGTGATTCACTCAGATTGTCTCTGAAGAATTCATGTTTTAACTTCAGTGTCTATTTTTGAGGTAGTTTATTAACATCACTAAAGTAAGTGGTCATTTAAAAAACGTTTCTTATTCTATAGCTCTTTTAATTTATAGTAGTTATTTTTTATGATAAAATAGCAAACTTGATGTTAAAAGCATGATTTTTATCTAAATATATCACTCAAGATGATTTATTATGTTACAGGTTAGAACCAATCTCATAAATTGACAATGAATGCATAAACAATATAAAATAAATTCTGATAATTATTTTAATGCTTCATTGAATTGGAAATATATCTCATGAAATACTTGTTAATCATATTTTTTGTTTGATTTAAAATACAGTACAAGTAAACATCACACAACACAAATTTATTACAATATAAGCACAAAATGTACAAATATATTACAATACAAGTACAAAATGCACAAATATTATGGTGATCGATTTCGGTGAACCACGCTCACCTTCCTCAGACCAGAGGGATTCACAAAATTTTTTTAATTTGGGAAACCAAAAATGTTTGATAAAACATATAATACTAATATGTTCAAGTATCCATATTAGTATTATAAACATATAAAATTGAGAGCTATTGTATTTTTTAAACTAAAAATGTAAAAAGTTAAATGCCATTCTTGATTATTTTAACATTTTTTAATTAAAAAACCAACTTTTTATGCATTGAATGGGACCTTTAATATTATTGTATTTACTTTAATTCATACCATACACTTGAAATAGAAATGTGTGTTTTAGCTCCCTGATGGTAATAAATAAAAATAAATAATAACATTTTATTGTCACTAAGCAAGCACAAGCAATAGACAACATCAAAATTTATAAAAAAGAGTATAGAACAATGGTATAACGTACAAAAATATTGTTTTATAATATATATGAATTACATAATAATCTATAATACACATGAAATACAAAAGTTGAAGTAATAACAGAAAATGTAATACAGGCTACTAGAAATACATAATAACATATAATACACATCAAATACAAAAGTTCTAGTAATAAAAGAAAATATAAAACAGGCTACATGAAATATATAAAAATTTGTGCAAACCAACTCACGCTATGAACTTTTCTACTTAATATTCTTGTTACTTTGTTTCAAAATTGCATTTTCAATTTTGAAATGGCAGCTAAGTGGATAGCTACAAACTTCTTACTAGAAAACTGCGTGGGACATTTGTAAATAAGTATTTAGTTTTATTTTCCTATTCTTTTTTAGTTTATTAAAATATCTTGTTTGTTGTAAAGAGAATAATTTTTTTAAATTAATGAGAAAGAGTTTAAGAAAACTGTGGTTTACCTAACACAAGATCTGCATTTCAGAACAGTTACCTGATTTTTTTTTGTTTTGGAAAAGAAATGAATATAAATGTAGATGCAAAAACAAGAACCTGCTTTGGAGCACACTTGTCTAGGGTTAAATAAGCTCAGGAGACACAATTCCTGTCAAGACATTCTTTAAGTAGGTGGGGGGGAGCCAGTTAAGACATTGGGTTAGTGGAGGGGTTAATTTTTACACTTTCGATCCAGTCTCAGAACGTTCCTCGCATGGAGAACTTATTTGTTACATAATGTAGATTCACAACATATGTAGACTTGTCCACACTTAAACTGTGATGGGAAAGCCTATAAATATCAGTGATGTCGAGTCTAGTTTATGAGTTGAGTCAACTCGAGATGAACAATGGTTGTGAATTAGATGAGAACGAACTTGCACGATGGTTGATGATGTGTTCTGACAGTGCTTGGTAAGTTGGCTTGGGTTGAGCCGCAAAATGCTATTACTAAGGCCGAATCAAAACCAAACTAGCCTAAAGGTTAATGAACTCAAACTCACTTGAACTCATTATTGAGGACTTTCGACTCGACAGCTGGTGAGTTGACTCGAGTTGAGCTCAGGCTGACACAAGAGTCAAAATAAAACTTGCCCAAAGGTAAACGAGGACTTTTGACTTTGTGGTAACATCAAGAATTGACTGCGTCTGCAAATTCAGGCCGAGTTATAGCTTGAGTTGACATGGTACCCGAGTTACTCAAACTAGTATGTTTAATGGGTGGATGAACCAAATTATATGATTTTTGGGTGTATAAATAGGTTTGTTTATGTGTAGGCTTGGTGTCTATATCTATAAAAGAGTTGATCAATAAATAATTATTTTTTTTAATTTATTTTTTGTGAGTTGGTCTTAAAATAGTAAAATTCTAAATTGGGTTTTGTTCATAGGGGATTTGATTTAGCTCAATACATTGTTACTTACAAATAAAAAAAGGCAAAAATATATGCAAGCTCGGCCTAATCACTCTGTAATTTCCCCACTGACACATATAGGCAATGAATAGTTTGCTCCTCTTATTTTTTGCAAAGTACATTCAAGCTACAGAATGCCCACTCAGTCCTAAAATGTCTAAGAAAATAAAAAAATGCAATGGGTGAATATCATCAATTAAAAACAAAAATGTTATATGGTTTATATTGATAGATCCAAGAGATGCTTGATGGTGGATGAAATGTGTAAACTTCACTTTGTAAGTATTGTAACAAAGAAGTTTTTTCTATACAGTGCTAGTGAATCCTCTTATCAGTTAAGAGTATAATTATACCTGTAAGTATACTTTATGATGCATTTATTTCTCACCCTGATTGTATAAGTTTTATATTTATTCTTAGGCTGTCAAAAACTTCTTTTCAAGACCATTGTTTAATAACAATTTTTAATGTTGTTTGAAAGTTATTTATTAGCATTGGATTGTTCATGATATGTAGATAATTGTCTACATATCAAGTTTTAATGGTTCATACCTTTTTAATTAACTGTTCAAATTTAAAATGGATGAACTATTAAAACTTGTTATTAAACAATAAGATGAATTCTGAGTCAAAACTACTTAAAGAAAAATATTAATGGATTCAACTAGACATTTTGTCTAATTTAAGTAAATTCAGAACTTTTCTAGGTCCTCTTATAACTTATACTTTGATAACATTTCCTCATAATTTTTTTTCCAGTAACAAAATCAAAATTTCTTAAAACCGTTAAACAGAAGAAGCTAAAATCTAACATACAGATCTTGTGTTTAAAAAATAAAATAGTTAAACATTTTTTTAATGTTAGTTTGATATGGTTAATTATGGCAATGAATACAAATCTCTATGAGAAGCGCAGACCCCATGATACAAAACACGACTTGCCAGTGAGCGTGAAAACGCTAGTTCTATCATTAGCGGCTGGTAGATTGTGTATAATGTCTTTTCCTTCAAGTCAGTGTTCATCGATTATGTCTAAGTTTCACTGCCTTTACTTACTAGTTCTGTCTTTTTCACACTGCCTCTTCTCAAAGCAGAACACTCTAAAGGCAACTTATTAAACTGCAATTATTCAGCTACTTGGGACAAAGTGTTTGGGAGATTGTAGGCGATAGGTCTCATGCTCGGCGCTCTTAATACCAACATGGTGTCCACTCATTGGTTGCCATCAACCTGGACACTACTAGAGAAGTCTGGGATGTCCATGTTGGATGGTAGTCAAGGTTCAGATGTTGTGTAGTGAAGAGAACTGAGTGTCAGACTTGTCAGTTAGCTGAAAGTCAAACCAACAATACGTGGTTCTGCTATTTGGGCTATTTATTAATAACTAGTCCTTTCTGAGCTAAGTTGAACTCAGATATTACCAATAACTACACTCGTTCATCTGCACTCATCACACTCATTAGCTCTATGAGTGTCATCTCTATGATCGGCGTCTTAGAAATGAATAATGAATAATAGTAAACAGGATTTGCTCATTTAAAATAATATAATTTAATTAAAGTGAAGTGAAGTGATGTTAAATAAATCATACATTTGACTTTTTAAAGAAACAAACTGCTTCAGTGTAATTGACGGTGACAGTTTCAGCATGGTACGAGAGCTGATTGCCCTGGTCAAGGACTGGTGGAAGGTGATCCTAATGTACACCGTGCTGACTACTGTGTACGCTCCCCTTGTCATGGTTTGGTGTTGCTACTACGTGGTGTCCTGTGAGTGGTGTCGGCGGAGACACAGATTTGACGGCAAGTCACAAAATCTATCCTTGTGAGTCGAGCCATCTCGTTTTGCATGCTGCATGACAACAAAGGAGATTTCAATGAGCAGAAATAAGTTGGAATTGCCATCGATCCCAAATCCCCATAACGTACTCCTCCATCTTCTTTCCATATTTTGGGCTCTGGGCAAGTAAATATTTAATTGTATGACCCACTCAAGTATATTTTGAAACATTAAATATCAAATTTTTTACTTGCTATGTGTTTATGGCACGTTTGAGCCCATATATTTTGACTTCCTCAAAACCTAATATTTGGATTCAGAAGAACATATTCTCTATTTGAGTGTGTTATATCAACATTAAAAACAATTTGGTTTTGGCATGTGTGGGTCAACAAATCATATTCCACTTACGTATATTAAGTCTTATTAGTTAAGTTTAAAATTGAAAATTACTAACAATTTTTTTATGTTTGATGGTTTGAGGCCGGAGCCATATACATTGAACAATCATTTTTCACTTGGTAAGTTTTCTTTAACTGATGAAGTATGTTGAACTTATTTCTAGACACCTAGGCCTTATTTAAACTTTGGAAGGATTGTTCTTTTTTGCTATCAGTCTTCACTGACTACTAGAGTAGTATCGTCTGCATACATTAAACAATTGCATATATCACCAAATTGTTTTGGCAAATCATTGGTGAATAATATGAAGAGGACCGGGCCTAATACTGAACCCTGTGGCACTACCTTGGTGATCTCCTTAGGAGCAGATCTCACATACTGTTCAGTCTTAACCATACCCACCCACCCACCCATACAAGCACGGTGGTACAAGGCTGAAAGTTTGACGTCTTTGTCAAGAACGCCAGACCCCATGACTCGAGTATTTTCTGAAAATAAAACTTTAAATACAGAGCAATAAACATTGAATCCTATCAAGAAACAAGTTGACCTGGTGTACTTTCAACAAGTGCAAAAAATTAACCCATTCCAAAAATGAGGATTAATTTTACAATCAAAGATAAAGGTATTTTACCTAAATTTTTTGGAAAGTCTAAAATATGCTAGGCTTGTTTATTATTGTTTCTCCTAAAAATGCTATACATAAAATTTATTAAAATATGCTGAAAAATGTAACATGTAAATTAAAAACTAAGTATAAGGTGCAATACCAAGCATTAATCATTTTATGGCTATATAATCTATCATTATTTTAAAGTGTTTATAATTTATCAACATTAAGGAACATATTATTATTATAACACATGGAATCTAAAAGCATAAATAAAATGAATACCTGCCTCAGATATTTGATGATAGTTTTATTTGGATGCCTAATTATTTAAAGTACAACCACAGTATGGTATAAACATACAGTAGCGAAGCTCAGCCATTTTATATGTTAGCGATCCTAGCGGTAGTGTAGCAAATAAACAATTTGATTTGAATATTTACTCTCAAATTATTGTATTGCAACATAAGCAAACTCTCATGCTATCTAGTGCAGAGATTCCGTAGCTCTACGATACGGTGACTAGAATCACTAGCATCAAGCAGTTGGCATTTTTCTCAAGAGTAAGCTTCTCAGTGTGGTCATATTATACTGTGGTACAGCTATATGTGTGATTAATTTAAAGTATTGGTAGGCTTGTTTATGACCTTAAGAAAACATTTTAAAACTAGAATTACTTTGGTTTTTAACCAAGGGAACACATTAAATATTTACTGAAAGAGTAAATTAAACTCACATTAATCTGAGAGAAGCACTACAAACATAGTAAGAAATTTCCTGACAGTAAAATAATGTTAACCAATTATCAGAAATTCAAGACTAATGTTTATATTCTTATATATGATATACATTTTACTTAACTCAACAAATAAAACATTATATACTCAACAATATTCGTAATATTTTTTTTTAGAAAATATAAAATTCATGTTATAACTATTCATCATCACAATGAAGACAAAAATTTACCAAACACTAATCCTGATTTTGAACTTTCTTTTCCTACAAATTCTCTGAATTTGATAGTAATTATCACTTTGAGAAATATTGAAAATGGAATAGCTACACCTCATCCCTTCCAAAACTTTAAAATCCCTTGGTTCGGAATTCACGTTAAGCCGTTGGTCTCCAAGTAAAGTGTTAGAGAGGGCTTCGTAGCCCTAACTTCGCCTGGTAAAATAAGACGAACTTTAACTTTTAACTTTAACCTGCTGTCTTAACTTAATACTTAGGGCATTTGTGGGTGAAAATGTAGTGCATGACATTCAATTCTGGAGTATATAAAGAATAATTTATTATATATCTTTTTCTTCAGGAAAACTCACATATATTGTTTTCAGTAGTTCTCTAGCACTTAGAGTTGTAGCATATCCTTCCATTTCGAGACATCTTGAACCTACTGTAATGGTTTACGTCTAATATTTGTTTTCCAAAGAAAATTGTCTTTAGACAATTCACGCAGTCAATTCTTGATGTTACCACAAAGTCAAAAGACCTCGTTTACCTTTGGACAAGATTTATTTTGACTCTTGTGTCAGCCCGAGCTCAACTCGAGTCAACTCACCAGCTGTCAAGTTGGTAGTCTCAAAAATGGGGGGGGGATATCTTAGAGAAGTTGTACTTAAGGTCTCCATGCATTAAAGTCAGAAAGTAATAAAACAGTTTAACATTTCTAATTTGGAAACAGTTTAAAATAAAATTTCATTTAAAAAAAGTTAAAGATTTTAGTTCATAGTTATTGCTATTCAATCAAATGGTTTAGCACTGAATATTTATTTATATAATATGTATTCTTAGCAATTATTTAGTATTCTTAAGCAGCCGGTGTCATTACTAACTAAAGCTTCTGGTAACGACTGCGTCAAGGTGTTATTTACATCATCAAACGTTTCGTCCATGCTGTGATGTGGTAACCTCAGTGGTATCTCGGAGACCTTGACGTGATCGTTACCGGAAGCTTTAGTTATTAGTAATAGCATTGATTTTACTATATAGTAAAATCAATGGTAATAGTGCATAGATTCATGTTTCATCGATTACTTATAAATCAAAAACAAATTTATTTACGTTTTAGGTCGTTATGCCGGACGAGATCTTCAAGGAAAATGTCCTCACAATCACCATCCATCAATTCAAATGAAGTTTTTACGTCATAGATAAGTTAGTAATTAAGTTTTCATTAAAAACAAAAAATATATCATACAGAGCTGTTATTGGAGAGACAAAGAATCAGTGCTTGATTACCTGTGTACTAATTTAAATTTATCTAAAATTTATTTACTTTTTTCTAAATTCCGCCATGAATCATGTTTGTGTGCAAGTATTTGTACATAGATGTTTGTATGTTTGGTTGGGCCATAATGACTTAATAGTATTGTTGTTTACGACTTTTAATCAATTAACATAAAATGACGATTTTTTTTCTTGGTAACTTACTTAGTGAACACTTAAATGAATATAAAAAAGTAAATTGTATTGGAGAAGTTTAGTAGTTGTTCTACTTGTATTCTGTACTTGTTTTACATTATTGAACATTTATCATCTCCAATTTACATTTAGCATCCAATTGTTAATGCATGAGTGCAATTTTAAAATTTGATCAGTAATTATTTTTAATTTATCAGATAGAAAGGGTGTATAGTATTGTGTTTAATTTAAATTTTGTTTGTAGTAGTGACTTTCTTTTATTGTTAACATGTAGTAGATGATATTGCCAAATAAAAATTTACACCAAAACAGTTTTTTATTTTTTATGTAAAAACCCCTTTTTGCATGGAACAGAATAAAAACAAGTTGTTTATGTATTAATTGGGGTTAATTAAGTTGAACCTCAATATTAGAGCTTGTTAAGCAGAACTTACTTCATTATAATGTACTAGCTGTACCCGCCCGCTTCGCCGGTCATAATATTAAGTTTGATTTAGAACCTAATAGCTGAAAGAATTCGAGCATTTTTGCTTCTTCTACCAATATTAGATTTTTTAGGAGGCATGTCATAAAAAGTAAACTGCAAAACAATTATTTATTTTTATTTTCACGTTTCACCACATGTTTTAATTACTGAGGAAAAAAGGTTAACACCAAATACAGAACACCTGATCAAGTAAAAGTAGTGTGTGCTACACTCTCAAGGTGAAATGTAGAACTACAATAAATCAAAACATATACAGTACTGTTGTTGTAAGAACTTCAATCTGCTTATGGCATGTGAAACTACATTAAACCACACAGTCATATGTTTTTTGTAAACAATTCAGATTCTCCATTTGAATAACATGGGATCTTTATAGTGGGGCGGGACCCTGTGGACGGATCTGCATCAAACTTCACAGAAACCATCTCGGGAGTATACAGGACAACATCCTAAAGTTTCATGGCGATCGGTTGGATGGTTTGGCAGCGCATAAACTTCAAACATATATATATATATATATACAAACATCCTCTTTTATAAATATAGATTAATAGAGGCTGAAGATTATCTGTTACAATGAAAGTCTTTTTTACATCAAATAATTCTTATACAAGTGGAATTCAACAGGAGGAATGCCACTAAATGTACAATTCTGTATCTAGATAGATTGTAGATCTAAGATTACAATCTAGTGAAGAACGCTACATTTTGTTCTCACGTCGAAACAACGTCCACATTAAAAGGGGCCTTAGGAAGGTTGACATTAGAAGTACTCTCCATATAAAACCCATATATTATTAAGTTACACATTTCATTGTAACATGTAGTGTTATTTCACTTTTATATGGATATTGGATTCATTAATATTAAATCCAAGTGCAGTATGTGGTCACATCACATCCACTGAATGTTGACATCACACCTGCCAGAGGTTACATAAGTTGTATAAGTAGATAGGGAAAAAGAAGATAATGATAGAGAGCAAGTGAATGGAGGATGTTGATGATGGTTTGCAGATTAGGGGTGTTTCTATAGGAGAAGCACTGCAAATAAAACATTCTTTATTACACATATGCATAGAGAAAATTGTTAATTTCAATAAGTGCTTTTGTTTTAATAGCGTCATAGTTAGTGTATGTTATGACATGATGTCCACCACTAAAGGAACTCTTGGATGGAGTAAGTTGTTCTTTTCACTAGCCAGGTTTGGAATGATTTCTTAAAAATCTTGTCCGGAAGTTTATTCAGCAAGTCAGGAAGAGTGTTAAAGAACATTGCTCCTCTGTATGAAGGGTTCTTTTCTGCCAGAGCCAGTCGGTGTTGGTCAAGAAGAAAGTTGGTTCCGTGTCTAGTATTATAACGGTGCCTGTCACCAGTTCTTGTTTGATCTAATTTTATGGCGAAGAGGATTGTCTCTTGTATATAAAGTCCTACAACTGTCATTCCAAGATCTTGGGAAAGCTTCACAACATGAGGCCATTAGATCTGATCCTTTAGTGCTTGAATCGCTCGTTTTTGAACTATCAATACTTTTTGCAGATTAGTGGCTGTTGTTCCTCCCTATGCTATTATGCTTTATCTTAAATGACTCTCAAATAATGAGTAGTATGCTGTCATAGCTGTTTGGATGTTTGTGATCTGGTTAATCTGTCCCACTACATATAGACTGCTGTTTATTTTTTCTGAGCTGGTTTAACACGTTCACTGCAGGTGGCCTAGTACTAGGCCATGGCGCGAGTACTATTGTGCCTTTCAGTTTTGTACATATATTGGGTTAAGTATATTAGGATACTATAATAATTATGTGTTAGTGTTTATTTAATGTAGGGGAAGGTGTTGTACCTTGGGACAGTTTTCAAAAAATTATTTTTACTTTTCATTGGGCAAAGATTACAGCACTAATATTAATAAATTCTTGCAGTTTATCATTTAAGGAATTAAAGAACCCTTTTAAATTAAAAATATATTATGTATTAAGGGAGTAATAAATTATCATTTACACCCTTGCAGAGTATCCCAAGGTACAACACCATGTTGTACCTTGGGATGCAGGGTGTTGTACCTTGGGACGTAGGTTATTTTACCTTGGTATCAGGTGAAAAAGAGGACAACAATACATTTATCAAACAAATCTTATTTATGTCAAATACAAAATACAAAACATTACATAAGGGTCATAAAAAATGCCTCTTTGTGTACAAGATTAGTCCATTGGCATGTCATATGCACTAAAATTCACAGGAAAATTGAGGGCTTGTTTCTGACGACCTGAAGTTCCGGTACTTGAGGGAAAAGGAAGTTTACAAATTATGTCTTCTTCGTCAATCTCATAGATGGTTTCGTTTTTCAGCTGAAAAATGATGTTGCCTTTTTTAACCAAGTACTGAATTTCATACACTATGTCTACTTTTTTTGTGACTTTTGCAACGTAATACAGAGTTTTTGTCTTGCCAGTAAGTTTAACCAAAACGTAATCATTTTCTTTGATGTCTACACAATCAATATTATCTTGTAAATCTATGTCCATTTCTTCTTCCAGCACTCCCTTTATTAATCCTTCCATGGTCATATCACAATCTTCCTCGTCAGACAGAAAATTCATTAGTTCATCCTCAGAACTAGAGGTGTCTATAATTTTTGCTTTGTTTTTCTTCCTAGGGTTAATTTTGAGCTTCTGTTTGGCAGGATACAGTTTTTTAGGAAGGATAGAACCTCTTATCTTTTTAATTTTTTTCTGCTCTTCAATCTCCTTCTTTTCCGGGGTGTCAGTCAATATTCTTGTTTTCCCAGGCTGTCTTCCCCTTGTAGTTTTTTTCCTAGCTGCAGCTTTAGGAAAAGGGCGAATCATTTCTGGAGTGACAACTTCAGGCGTTTGTTTTGATGTTGATGCAATCTGTAGATCACAGTGGAACGGCGTAATCGGGACTTCACTACCATTAACATTAGGCCTACTGGTCAAAACTGGTAAATCAATTAAATTTCCATCCGTTGGTTCACTGTCTGCAATATTTGTATTTTTCTGGACTAGTTGACGATCCGTTACATAGGATGAAAGAAATTCGTCATCACTAAAAATGTTTCTTTCAAATGGAAATATCCCCGTCACCTTAAATCCCTTTTCGATATTTTCTTTTGTAAATGATTTGCTGTAAGCACTGCCTATCAATCCAGCAACATCATATATCTGGACAGGTTTTCCAGGGTTAGATACCATCCACCCATTCATGGCACTGTTGTAGTAGCCTTTATACGGACCAAACACAGTCCGGTCCAATGGCTGTAACTTGTGGGAAGTGTGGGGCGGAAAGGTTAACATCACCACACCATTGTCCTTAGCCAAATCTAAACATTCAATCGAAATGTGAGTTGTGTGATTATCCAATATTAGAAGGACAGGGTTTTCTTTAGTAGGTTTCACATGGCTGATAAAATGCTTTAGATAGTCAACAAATAACTCTTCAGTGGACCACCCACTAGGATTTGCACCCCCAATTGAACCATTTGGTGCTCCAATAAGCATATGTTGTTTAAAGTTCACTCGAGGGAAAATAAGCATTGGAGGAACACTGTTGCCAATAGCATTAACACAGGCTATCATCGTTATATTAAGTCCTCTTTCCCCCGAAGTGACTGAACCAACCTGTTTAGTCCCTTTAGTACAGAGAATTTTTGGCGGCGCATGTACGGTAGAATTGCCGGTTTCATCTAGGTTGTAGATGTCACTTGCTTTAAACTTATGTTTTTCCATAACAAGCTGTAAATTATCAAAAAACTGTTTGACATTTTCTCTATTAAAGCTTGTTGCTCTAGCAAGACTTGTAGCCTCAGGTTTTCGTAGGCTTAGGCTAGGATGACGTTACCTAAAACCACGTAACCAAAACTCTCCAGCAGATTCAGCAGTAACCCATTCGTTTGGTACTTGGGTTTTGTTATTTAGCTGCCCTGCCAGGGCTTTTGCAAACTGAAAAGCTAGTTTAAGAGTTTCTTTTTTTGTTAGGCCATAATGTAAGGCAGCTGATTGTTTTAAGTAACCAACGAGCTTAAGTTCTTCCTCATTTGTAAATACTTTCTTAACAGCATTTCTTTCACTATCATATACAAAATTAGGCTCATCTTCATTTAATCCTAATGCGAGGTATGTTTTATAATGCCTACTCACGGTTGAATTGCTCAGGCCATATCTTCGTGCAGCCTCGTTAACCTTAAGGTTTCCCTTAAGGACATCATTTACAGCATTTTCTAGAGCTTGAGAGTTGAACTTCTCCCGCGTCTTGCCTTCCTTACTTCGAGGCATAGTTCTGAAAAAAAAAAAATAATTAGGCTAAGCTACATTTATAAACAAGTTCAAACCAAGCACTTTTTATTAGTAAGCACTCTAAATTCACCAGCAATAATAAATACATTATCATAAAATTCATTAATTTAATACAGTAATGCTTTTCAGTGTATTTTCTAGACACGTGTTGTACCTTGGGATGTCCCAAGGTACAACCGTAATTTTGTCCCAAGGTACAACACAGGGCAACAAACTAAAACATGGTTTGTAAAAATATTTTAGGTTAGTTGTACAGGTTAACTAATCATACTGTTAAATAGAGCACATTTCAAAGTTCAAAACACTGTCTTAAGTTTAAGCACAAATTAATTAAGAAAAAGTACAAAAAATAATAAATGAAACAACAAAAATTTACTTCAGATTATCATACAAAGATTATCATCAGAATTAAACACTTTAGCTGTTAACAACCCTGAGGTTGATATTAATAATCTTACATATGAGTTATCAGGCCTTATGCAGATTTTTGATGATTTTTTCGTAGAACGAAAAGCTATTATTGAAAAAAATATTGATCTGGATAGGGAATTAAATTTATTAATGGATCACTTTAATTCATCTAAGTCACTAATGAAAATTGAAATGGATAATTCTTTTAAAATCCAAGATGCTATTGTTGAAGAGAAAGAATCCCTTGCACGGGAACTGTTTAATGTGAAAGATTCTTTGCGTGATCTAAAAATTAAATATAATAATGCAATCTCTGAAAACAAAACAATGAAATCTATAGTTGCAGATTTGGATTCTTATGTTTCCAAAAGCTGTATGGACAAGGTTGTCAAAGAAAATAACGATCTAAAAGACAAGATCTCATCTAGCCATTTTAATATTGCTACACTTAAAGACCAGTTAAACAACCTTGTAGATAAGAACACTGATATGTCCTTTAAGCTTAACCAATACACTGTACAACTTAAGGAATTGCAGTCTAAATCTTGGAGTACTGATAGATGGTTAGACGACAACGTACTTAAGGCTTACTTTGATGGTTTTATGAATCACCCCTCTGCCATCACCAGCAAGGCATTATTCGTGGGGCCATCTATCAGTGAGTTCCTTAAGAACGGTCAGAAAGACGATATAGACAGTCAAATCAATGAATTAGATCTTAAGTACTATAACTATGTATTCTGTTGTGTATGTAACAGCAGCCAGCCGGACATAGAGGACAGTGCTACTCACTGGAGCCTTTTATTCCTTGACATGACAAATCAGTTTGCTTTCCATCTTGACTCCATATCAGGCTTAAATTCTAAATTCGCATGGCAACTGGCAAGCAACTTGAATCTTAGCAATAACCGTTGTTTTGAAGTGCCGTGTGTACAGCAAAATAATAGTTTTGAATGTGGTCTGAACGTGCTTATTAACTCGATGATTATACTAAATGGTTACTGCCATGTAGAGCCTCGCTCTCGACAACCTTTCCCTGATTGGTTTTGTAGGTTTTCTGACAGCTCCAGTCGTATTGCTGAACCTCACTGTTCGTCAAAGGCTATTCAGGAACACATAGCAGTAAGTAGTCAGACCGCCAGCCGTTACGCAGTAGGGAAAAACCTATGTAGTATGGACAAGTTGTCGATAAAAGTAAAAATACCCCTAGAAAAAATAACTAGCACATCTTGGGAAACTGTTAAGCATAAAAGTAAGTCGAATAGTAAATGTGAATCTGAAAAGTCCAATGTACCCATCAGTAACAGGTTCTCTGTGTTGACAACCTTACCTGAAAGTGTAAGTGCTGCCGGAAATGCGGTATCTCGGATTACAGGTGTAACAGTTAAAAAACATAAAAACATCCCGCAAAAACAATCCAAACATGTTATAAATAGTAAGTCTATTTCTAATTTATCTACCAGTTCAAATCCATGGAAAGTGTGTAAAAATCCATCCCTTCCCGCCCAAAATCACCCTGCTAGTCACCCAAAGACAAGACCTAAAAATACCAACGCATCCTATGTACCTGACAATTCAGTCTCTCCATGTCAGTCTCAGTGTAAAAAATCTAAAGTAGTAATATTCGCTGATAGCCATGGACGCTTCCTGAACAATTTGCTTCAAAATAAACTTGGTGGAGAGTATGAAGTGGTTTCCTATATCAGGCCAGGTGCCCGAATAGGCCAGGTCCTGGATGGGCTACATCGAGAAGCTCTTAGTTTAAGTTCAACTGACTGTGTTATTATTATTGCTGGTACAAACAATATTGTGAACGGATGCTGTAATGGCATTGTTGAGGAGTTGAGCGGCGCTATCATTCCGGTTTCCGCGCCGAGGGTGCTGGTGGTGGAGTTGCCTCGTAGGCACGATGATGCTACACTGGATTCACTCGTAAGAAATGTTAATACTGAACTCCATGACCGGCTCTATCGGTGGGGGAATGTGGCTTGCGTGTCGATCGGCTCTTTGACACGAGGTCTATACACCGGACATGGTATGCATCTCAACATGCGCGGTAAAAAGCGTCTTGCTGTCGTGCTGTCGGATGCCATTTTTGGTGAAGTGTCCGTCCGGCAACCAATTAATGCTCCTCTTACACCTCAATACCCCTCCATCAGTTTTAATCCACCTTCTAATAGTTTTCTTAAGCGGGCCAGAGTAGCCTTCGGCAAGAAGGTAAATAAACCAAAATGCAAAACTTTTTATAACAAACATTTTTTAGCTCAACCCCACAATTTATTAGAGATACCCTGGAGGAATTACCTCAGCAAGAGTCTGGACGCCCCGCGAACTGCCTTAAACTAGCTCACCAAAATATTAGGGGTCTGGCATCGAAGATAGAGCAGTTGAATTCGTTTATTTATGTAGAGAACCCAGATATTATTTGCTTGTCAGAACACTCACTAAAATCCCCAGAAGTTGAAAACATCATATTGGAGGGTTATGTATATGTAACAGCCTATTGCAGGCCATCGCTTAACATGGGGGGAGTGGGAATCTGGTGTAAAGCTGAAGTAACTTCCGAAGTGATAGATGTGACAGAATTTTGTATCGAAGGCTACTGTGAGCTTGCTGCGGCATTACTGCAGTCAAGACAGGGTAAGAAGCTGCTGCTGGTGGTGGGTTATAGGCCACCTACAAACCAGCATGATATATTTTTTGAAACACTGTCAAATTGCCTTGAAAGGAATATGAGGAAGAACTGTACGACCATTGTGGTGGGGGATTTTAACATTGATTTGGCAAGGGACTCGTTTTTAAGACATAGATTTGTTACCATTATGGCCAGTTTTGGTTTACAGAACCTAGTCACCTCGTACACTAGAGAGAGGTTACAGTCTCGAACTCTAATAGACCATATATTCTCTGACGATATTTCAATAAAGACTGAAGTGGTAGTGTCAGCGTTGTCAGACCACCATGCACAGATAGCTGACATCCCCCATCAACCAGTAACGAAGCCTTTACGATTGAAATCCAGATATGGTAGAATTTTCTCTAAAGAAAACAAGCAGCTTTTCAGAAATTTGCTTAATAAAGATGAGTGGAACGATATGTATAAACCAGCTGATTTCAATGATAAGTTTGATGCATTTTATGCCCAGTTAAAGCAACACTTTGAAGTATCGTTCCCAAAAAAGCTGCTTAAGATCAAAGATATGAAATCTCATAGAATTAAACTAAGCAAAGAAATATTTGAGCTAAAAGAGAAGGTGACTGATCTGTATATAACAACGAAAGATCTCCCTTCTGATAACTTTATGAGGCAGTATTATCTTAGAACAAAAAACAAGTACAGGAAAGCAATACATCAGGCCAAGGCTGAGAATATAAAAAAAAGAATTGAAAGGTCAGATCAGAAATCGAAAGCTATATGGGGTATAATAAATGAAAATAAAGCACCGTCGAAGAAAACAAATTCAATATCAGAGTTTTGCATTGAAAAAGATGATGGTGAACTAGTTTACGACCCTGGTGACATTGCTAACATACTCAGCAGTTTTTTCAATAATGTTGGAGAAAATAAGAAAACATCTCAGATATGTTCACCACACAGGATAATCCAGAATGGCACGTCAATAAGCAGAGAATCCCTTTTTTTATTACCAACGTCAGAGGAAGAAGTAAGCTGTGCAATAAAATCATTAAAAAGTAAGAAATCAGCTGGTAATGACGAAATAACTGACATTTTGATAAAAGAAATGAACGAGTGTCTAGCTGGCCCTATAAGTTACTTGATAAACGAGTCTTTTGTAAGTGGTCTGTTTCCTGACGCACTGAAGCTTGCCATTGTAAAACCTATCTTGAAGAAAGGCAACAAGTTTAAGTGTGACAACTACAGGCCAGTTTCCATTCTCCCCACCATATCGAAAATCTTTGAAAAAATAACTCTAAACAGATTGAGTAGTTTTTTAGAGAAACACAGCATTCTATGTGAAAACCAATTTGGCTTTGTGAAGACAAAATCAACGACCAATGCTATATTCTCTCTACTACATAATGTAGTTAGAGGATTGGATAGGAAAAACCACTGTGCTGGCCTATTTTTTGATTTAAGCAAGGCCTTCGATACAGTCAACCATACCTTGTTGTTAAATAAAATGGTTCACATCGGAATACGAGGCCATGCTCTAGAATGGTTTTCGTCTTATCTTCAGGGTCGGAGGCAGTTCGTGGAAATATCCGCGGTGAACACCGCGGGTTTTCAACTGCGTCACTCCTCTGCTGTGACCACAGTAACTAGTGGCGTCCCCCAGGGGTCTATACTCGGCCCAATTCTGTTTTTAATTTTTATTAACAATCTTCCAACGACAGTAAAAACTGCCCAAGTTTGCCTTTTTGCTGATGACACTTCCCTCTCACTGTCCGCTCCTTCTCGAGAACAATTGGAAATCAATGCTCTTCTAGAATCTAATAACCTCCTTCAATGGTTTGAGGATCATTCACTTAAAGTCAATTCATTAAAATCACATCTCATTAAATTTCACCTAAGTCAAAATTCGTCTGATTTTGACTCTGGGTTCAGTGTTTTCCTTGGAGACACAGAACTAGAATCATCGGAGACTGTGAGATTCCTGGGTCTAACTATAGACGATAAATTGAGTTTTTATCCACATATTATGAATGTATCCAATAAAATGAGCACTGGAATCTTCATATTGAGGAATCTGGCAGGGACGGTGGGCCCTGAGGTCCTTCTCACTGCCTACTACGGATTGCTGTATCCTCATCTTGTGTATGCAGTTCCCGTGTGGGGTGGGGAGTCTCGGAGGACGCTATTCTTGTTTAGATTGCAAAAAAAAGCAATAAGGGTGATGTTTTCATTAAAAAGGCGTGACTCTTGCCGTGAATACTTCCGAACGTTTAACATTCTTACCTTCCCTTCAATTTTTATTCTAGAAACCCTGAGCTTTGTTAAACAAAATTTCCACCATTTTTCAACAGCTTCTAATCATATTTACAACCTCCGCAATAACCACATGATTAACATTCCGTCTCATTCTACTTCTTTTTTTAAACGTAACCTTCTATACAATGGAGTAAAACTCTTCAATAGCTTGCCAATTGCACTGAGGATGGAGTCCGATAGCGCTAAGTTCCGGCGTCAGATAAAAACATACCTCATTGATAAATGCCATTACAGCGTCAAGGAATATGTGGCTGGCGGTCATGTAGAATTGTTCCGACATTCTTCATTAAGGTAAATAAGTTTTATGTATTTTTAGTTTTCTTATTTGTAAATATTTTAAAATACAAACATTGTGTATAGTTAATACTGACTTTGTAAAATTATTTAGATATATATACTCAATGTATAATATTGACTTGGCAAATGCAAGATATATTGTCAATTGTGCCCAATAAATGATTGATTGATTGATTGATTGATTGATACTTACCAATAAGAGTTTTTTTGTTTTATTTCGTAGCAAGAACAAAACTCTCCTGAGAGTTACCAGTCTTTGTACACTGCCTCCTGGTGGCAAAGAGAAACACTACAACAGGTTAGTTGTGTATTTCGCCCACAGATAGCAGAGATATGCTGATTGTCCCAAGGTAAAACTGTCCCAAGGTACAACACTCTCCCCTATGTTTAGTTATTTTATTTTTAATAGTAATTATTGATCATTTGTTTTCTTAGTTTATGTAAATTAGATCATGTACTACTGTATTGTTATATTTGTAACATGTTTATATTTGATTCTTCCCATGTAGTATGGATATTACGTTATATATCTAGTTCTTTGTGATAACTATGATTTATAGTCCTAGGATAAGTTGACAATACCTATGCAATCACGTATATTTTATATTATCTTGTATTGTTCTGGGAATAATCGATTTTGATTTAATTTTTTTAAACATTTGACATGATTGACCACGATGACTTTTTAAGAAAGTTACCTACTCTGTCTGGTCTCAGAGGTAATTTACATTCCTCGATTATCAGATACATCAGGGGATGGAGTAAAATGGTTTATTCCGTACACTGATGGTAAAGGTTGTTTAAGTTGGGCAATCATTATTGATTTCCCTTTGAGTGTAAATAGGGCGAACAGTTGTCTTTTAGCAGCAGACGACACTTCTGTTTCATTTTTCTCCAAAAGTCAATCTGATGTAGAGGTGATGTAGTGATGGCTTATGAGGAAACAAATGCTTTAAACCAATGTTTTTATCAAAATCACCCAGTTCTAAATAACAGGAAAATCCAAATAATTGATTTCCTGATAAGAAATTATGGTTTGCACAGTTGTGTTTTATTCTTAATTGGCGATGATGAAATAATTCCATTTCCTTTGACAAAATTCATTGGAGTCAATATTGTCAGATATTTGGCCTTCATTAATATTAACAGAGTTTTTAAAAAACTGAGTACCAGTAGTGGAATTTTTGACATGAAACGTCTGAACGCATTTACTTTGAAGAAGGGATGTTTTAGTAGCAGCATATTATATTCGTTTTTAACATAAATGCAGTTGAGATCTGGGGCCATGATGTATTAAGATCAAGTAAATATTTAGACTTCAAATGAGGGCAGTTTGATCTATTTCCAGAAAATCTACCCGTAACTTAGGCAAACCTCTTTTACAGCATCATAATATCCTATCTTATCCATCCATATATAATATAATATTCACTAAGTCAAATACGTCCCAAAAATTATCTTAACTTATACTACCTCAAAACTAACTCATCATAACTGTAACCTTCCCCGAAGAAATAACCTCCACGTTGGCAGATATAGAACTCCTTTTCTTTGATAACCATTTACTTTTTAATGGAGTCAAGCTGGTCACTGGTGGGGGTTCGGAAGTCACCCTTAGGCCGTTGATCTCCAGGTTAATTGTTAAGAGGGCTTATTAGCCAATTAGCCTATCGGCACTGGTGGCACAGTGCTGTAACCCAGCTACATGGGGACAAAGTGTTTGGGAGATTGTAGGCGATAGGTTGGATGCTCGGTCCTCTTAATACCGACATGGCGTCCGCTTGATGGTTGCTATCGGCGTGGACACTACTAGAGGAGTCTGGGGTGTCCATGTTGGGTGGTAATCATTGAGCGGATGTTGTGTGGGGGAGATTACTGAGTATCAGGCTTACACTCATCCACACTCATATAACCATTCATATTCGCCTTATAATACCAACAACGTTGTGTCGGCGTCTCATACGTAAGAATGTAACTTTGCCTGGTAAAATCACTCATCTACAATCATCACACTCCTCATATTCACCCATATCTCTACGATCGGCGTCTTAGAAATGAATAATAAATAAAAGACGATCTTTAACTTTTACAGTGTAAGGGAGTTTCTTTCATGCTAGACAGATTGAACATTTTCTTATGGGCCCTTTGTTTTATAAATACCCATTTTAGATTATGAGGAATTATCTTAGTTCACTTTTTAAAATTTTATGATTTAACTTCTAACAAAAGGACTTAATTCTGAAGCTATTATGCAGTATGTTTATTTACTGGCAATATAAAGATTTATGAGTTCAATCACCTATTTTAGCATCCGTGCTACTACACGTACCTACTACCTTGAAGGTCACTTAGTGAAATTAACTCAATTTTACTGTAAATAAAACACATTATTATAACCTTGTTGAGATAGAAAGAGAGTTAACTGATTATTATGTCATTGAATCAGATAAAGTCTATGATGTAATACACAACTACTATTTTTAATTACAACAAAATTGTGTCACTTGTGTGATACAATTTATACAATTATACCAGTATTATGAAAATATGCCAACAAAGCAAACTTCTCCTGTGTCCTTTTTCCAGAGCGTCCTACTTTATTTTGTTTCTTCTTGTTCTCTACAGTTTCTACGAGAGCATGGCTGAAGGTGGCGGCGAGATTATTTCCAAAAGGTATTCCGCTGTTTCTTGATCATTATTCTATTCTTATCAATATATGAAATTTAATTATTATAGGTTTGTCTATGGATATTTCATTTAGGACCCGTACAACAATAATTAGGTTAAATTGTCATATTTGAGGTTATGTGTATTTAATTAGGTTAGCTTTGTAACGTTGCACCATGTAAAAAAGGGAAACTACAGAGATTGCTCATTATTTCATATAATATTGCAGATTTTTCTTTCAAGCCTCTTAAACATGTTATGATATAGGCCTAGTTGGGATAATGATCTGAAATAGTCCTAGGGTCAGAACTAACACTTTGTCAGCATTTAATAATAATAATAAATGTTTATTTCCAAAACAAATCTACAAACATTACATGTATAATAACCCATAAATATGTTTCGAAAATATAGACCTCCAAGGCTAAGCCTGTTTGGAGGTACAGAAACATTCCTATTAATACACATTTGTGGCTATGAACAATGAATAAAATTGCAAAAAAATAAACAAAACATAGTTCCAAACTTTACTCCTAGCTGACATAGTTTTTATATAAATTTAAATTTAATCTATTGTAAGACAATTACCAAGAGAGAGTAGCTTGAGCCTATAAATATTATATATTAAAGGTCGATATCATGTATTGGTTGAAAGTTACAGAAATAGGATCTGCTCTATTTCATCAATAGAAAATAACCACTTTCTTAAAGATTTTGCAAAACTGTTAATAGTTTTACAATTCCGAATCTCATTGGGCAGTTTTTTGTACATTTTAGGAGCTTGGTAGTCAAACGTTTTTGTAAAATATGTATTGGTTGGCTTAGGGACGTACAGATCTTTTGAATTGTGTAATTTATATTTTTGGATGCTCAATTGTGTACTGTTCCGACTTCGAATGTAAAATATTGTCAAAACTTTATAGGAGTACATGTATCTTAGTGGTAATATTTTCAATACACAGAACAGAGGAAAAGATGCTTCAGTTTTATTTTTCCTTAATATTAATCTAACAAACTGTTTCTGACTTGTCATTAAACTTTTTAGGTTTGAAATATACGTTCCCCCCCAGCATGCAATACCATAGTCCAGTATACTGTGTACCAAAGAAAAATATAACGTTCGCAATACATCATTATTACAAAGGCTACGTAAAAAGTAGAATAAGCGTAAAATATTATTAAGTTTCTTCTTTAAATTCTTCTTAAAATTTTGCTGATATATCAGCATTACTATTTAATACTTCAATTCAGTAACTGCCCAAGAGCCGATTATTGGTCCCTAAATAAACATGAGCCGATTTATTGAATTTATACTTCCCAGGTATATTAGGCCTAAGGCCTATATTATAATTTTACACATTTTATTTGTAATATTACACACAATTGCTCAATGCTCAAGATTTAACACATATAGTCTTAAATCTTAAATGTCTTATATTTAAGACATAATTGTCCTGCTTACATTTAAAACAATTATGTCTTAAATGTTTAATAATTAGGATACAATTGTAAATTGTTAAATTGCTCTGGCTAGCTGAATTGTAACTTGTATGTTGTAATGCTTTCCATCCAGCTGATTTGTCATATTTTCTCCTGGTTTTCTGTAAAGAGAATGTTCTTTTTTCTGAAGAAATGGATTAACCCTGCAAATGTGGTATAGTTGTTCCCCCAGTGTGGCAGCAAAATTAGTTGTTTCGCAAAGGTTTATTAAATTAATATTCCAGCTGCCTTATTATTGTACAAGTATAACTTGTTGTATATCGTTTTTTTTAGCCTAAAATGTAGCATTTGACAGTACATATATTAGAAGACTAACTTTATTTTTGTAAATCTGGCATGAGATAAGAGACAAAATAAATATATAAATAAATAAATTATTTTTTCTTTTGCTTATTTATATAACACCAGTGATATTTATTTTAGCTTGGTAGTTTCTTAATATTATGTAAAATGTTATACAGATTACAAAAATGTATAGGTATCTATAGAAACCAGTACTTGATAGGAAGTTATAAGTTCCAAAATGTAAATTCGCACATAAATAAAAAATTGCGTGTTTTGCATTTGCTGCCATACCTTCAATACACTAATAATGTATCATCTTCAGATTCAGTAATCTCACTTTGAAATAGGATATATCCTGAATATCACTTGATCTACAAGGATCTGTCATTATGAATGATGTTCTTATCAAACAATAAATTACAAAATAAAATAAGCATAACTAATATTCATGCCATCTACAAACAGGCCTACCAGTAACCTGCAGTGTTCATATATATGTTTACATTTTCTAAAAACAATAACTATATTTACACTATAAACAATATTTAACTGTATGTATGAAATAAAACGGTAAAAATTAGGTTAGATTTTAACAAAATAATGTGACAGTAAAACTGGAACACAGACTACATCTGACAAATCGACGACTGTAGTATAAAATACATCAGCTGTTAGCAGAGTGTATTCAGTCAAATGTGCAACCAAAGACATCTAAATATAACAAATAGAACCTCATTAACCAATTGGTGGTGATTATAATGGAATTTGACATATAATAGTAACATAGTTGTGACGAAACGAGACAGTCGGAAATTCCGAGAGTCACACCTGTAATAGGTACCAACCATCGGAAATTCCGATGGCTCACACTTGCAGGGTTAATGAAGTTGTAACACTTTGGTACTGATTGAACAATTAGTTTGTGCACATTTACATGTTGCTACTAACCATACAAACGAATATTACAATAATAAATAATATCATATGATAATAATAATAATAATACTATAGATTTGACACTTGATCAAGATAACCATTGGAATGGGCTAATGTTTTCATAAATGAGCCACCTCTTCACCTCTTACTTAACCCTCTAGATGATTTTCGCCCGAATTCGGGCGATCGTTTTTCCTGCCTGAGTGTTTTTCGCCTTTTTACGCATGTATAATTTATAGTACGATCGATCGATTCGGAAAAACGCATATCGAACAATTCTATAACAACATTGTTGTTGGGAATTTAAAAAACCAATCCTTATAGATAAATACAACCAATACATGGGAGGGGTTGATGTGAGTGATAAAGCTGTTTATAATCTCTCTTGAAACCGCCAAACAACTAAATATAGGAAACGTATATTTTACAATCTCTTGGACATTTCTCTATACAATTCTTATATTTTATACACCCTAAATACAGACAAACCTATTGATAGAAGAAGGTATTACATTAGTATTGTTGAAACCCTGGCATATACCAGAGACATAGCTCCTGTTGCTGGCCCTTCAGGTGATACTCCGCACAAAATAACAATAATTCCAAATAAATCTAACAAATTGTGTCCTATTTGCAAAAGAAAGGCAACATATTGGTGCCCAGGATGTAACTGTGGGGTGCATAAGGAATGTTTCCATAAGCTGCATCATTTTTGGAGGCCCCTAAAGGCTCGAAGGAAAAGGAAGACAGTGCATCCTCAATAAGTGCTCACAGTGATTTTAGCCAGTGTACATATTTTAGTTTTTTGATAATTTTAATTGTAAAAACTGTACATATCTAGACATATTCTTTTTCCTTATAAAATTTTGAACAATATGTATATCTTGGATTTTCGGTATTGTGTATAAAATTAAGTTTCATATGCCTGGTCATGAACAGAAAGAAAGATAAATTTAAAATTTTTCAAATTTGGCGTAAAGTGGATCTCATGTACATAAGGTAAGAGAATTTTACTATACACCATTAGATAGCACATTTACTGTACTTTTAGAAAATATACTACATGTAACCTCTAAGTCAATTTTTATATTTTTTGTTGATTTTTGAATAAAATTCTGCAAAACGACAAAAAATCGCGTGACGCTAAGGGGTTTTTTAGTGCGACACCTAGAGGGTTAACTTATGTCCAGCTGTCACTGGACATAAGCACAGACTGTAGTTCAATCAGTAGACAAGTGCAATATTTTTTGTGGTTATGTTGTTCATCCACTCAAATACTTTCTAAATATAAACTGAAGGCTAGGTTAAAATTTAATAACAAATTTATCTATTAACCTAATGATTAGAAACTTTCTGGTCTTGTTAACTATATCATAGCCCTATATTTTATTTGTAAACCAATTTATATTTAGAAATAATTTTGTAAAAACTTGGTTTAATATTATATTGGTTTATTATAATAAAGGAAAACAGTTTTTAAGATTAAAAAATATGAAGGTAAGGGTATATATTTAAAATTGTTTTGATAAGATCATATTCCGTTTTATTCCTGTACGTAGATGTTTTTGTTTATTGCAAATAAAACAGAGATTAGTTTGAAGTTTTATTGAAACATAATATGTTCAGCTTAACTTATGCGTTAAAATTATTATGTATAAAACTAAATATGTTGTTAAAGGCCTGATAACTGAAAAATATAGAAAGCATGCATACTTACACCTATTTTAAGTATGTAATACTATGCAAATTATTGTAAATGTAAAATAAATAATTCGGGTATAAGCTCTGAAATAGCAGGAAATTAAGCTAACATTGCAAGAGTTACATTGTTTATTGAACAAAAATGAATTAATTAAAACATAAGACTATTTTGTACATAAGTTTGCAGGGTTGGGCAAAAGTCTGGAATATATTTATTAATTTCAAAACTATTGAAAGAAAAGTAATGAAACTTTATAGTTATGTACATGTCCCTATATCAAGCATATGGACATATTTTACTTGCTTTTGCATATCCAGGGGATGGCCCATGAAGGAAGTCTAAACATTTTTAAGTGTAAGCTTACCTCGAGTTATACCTAATTTTAAGTTTTTTTTTTTTAACACAAGAGTGCAAACCTGAGGTAAAAAGGATGACCCAGTCAGAAAATACAGCCACTCAAAGGATTTAATGTCATATAACTAACACTGCTTAAGACAAAGGTAATATAGTTATTATCTATTGCTGTGTAGAGCTATAATTTATCTAACTATGAGAAATTAAATTTCACAAAATATAAGTAACAAATTATTATAATAATATTCTTAAACTATTTTAGGCAAACCTACTGTCGAAAGTGTTTTAATAATTTTGTCTTATTTTTATCATAGTTAAATAGCATAGCTATTTTTATAACGCAGTTGTATGTTACGATTGTTAACAAACAACAACATAATCAGCAACAAGGATCTGAAACTGTTAAATAAATAGCCTTATAACTGAGAAGAATCAGTAATATGACATTAAATTCTTTGAATCACTGTATTTGTGAATGATTCATCCTTTTGACCTCAGATTTGCACTTTTGTATTTTATAAACAAAGACCTTTAAAATGAGGTACAACTTGAGGTAGGCTTACATTTAAAATTTTTAAGATTTCCTTCATGGGCCATCCCTGGATATGCAAAAAACAAGTAAAATATGCCCATATGTTTGGTATAGGGACATGTACACAACTACAAAGTTTCATTACTTTTCTTTTAATAGTTTAAAAATTAATAAATACATTCCAGACTTTTGTCCAACCCTGACATTAAATTCTTTGAGTGGCTGTATTTTCTGACCGAGTCATCCTTTTTACCTCAGGTTTGCATTCTTGTATTTTACAAACAAAAACCTTTAAAATGAGATGTATAACTCGAGGTAGGCTTACATTCAACAAATTTAAGACTTCCTCATGGGCCATCACCTGACTATGCGAAAAACAAGTAAAATGTGTCTAAATGTTTGGTATAGGGACATGTACATAACTGCAAAATTTCATTAAATTTCTCTCAATGGTTTTGAAAATAATAAGTATATTCCAGACTTTTGCCCAACCCTAAGAATAAATTATTTCTATTTAAGGCCCAATAATAACATTAATTTTTATTTAAGCTATAAAATAGTTCTTGCTAAATAGTCCAATCAGAACTTTGTAAAACACATTCTTATTCTTTTAAGTATGGACTAAAATAATACTTTAAGAAAATTAATGATACTCACCTGATGGAGATTTATATTAATACCAAAACATCTCATGAACAACTTTTTCTTCATATTTTAACTGAATAATGACTATTCATTTTTATAACATGCATTGGCACACTATCCATACGTTAATTGCTTACTCCTCAATACTGTCATTTGGAATGAACTCAGGGTTAACCGATCCCCTTCACTGTAGTGCCCATTCACAATATACAGTACGGTACAAGTAAACGTCACACAACACAAATTTATTACAATATAAGCACAAAATATACAGATATATTACAATACAATTACAAAATGCACGAGTATTATGGTGATCGATTTCGGTGAACCAAGCTCACCTTCCTCAGATCAGAGGGATTCACAAAATAATGATTCTTTTGTGAATCCTTCTGATCTGAGGAAGGTGAGCTTGGTTCACCGAAATCGATCACCATAATACTCGTGCATTTTGTACTTGTATTGTAATATATCTGTACATTTTGTGCTTATATTGTAATAAATTTGTGTTGTGTGACGTTTACTTGTACTGTACATATACCAACACGTATTATGCTAATTAAAAAACTATTCACAATATGTCTCAGGTTCTGTCAAGGGTAGCATATAAAAACATTAAATTAATATGATTTGCATCCAAATTGCATTTTTATCCATTTTGTCAACCAACTATGGTGTTGCACACACAATGAATAAGCAGACTAGTGACAAAAAAACTTCAAGAACAACAAGGAAGACTTCAATTTTATGGGAATTAGGTTTGGTTTATAGGACAGTTATGGTTACCGCCAACCTCATTCATAGAGTTGAATTCACTTGGTGTCATCTACTATAAATATATGGCCAGAAATTATATTTTCTGTTGAAATATTGACAAAAACTGCACTGCTCAAGCTAAGATCAAAATGATTATACTGATCTTAGTATAATATTTTTAAATAATACTAAGATTAATAAATATATTTTTTGTAACACTGCCTTAGAAAATAATGCTAGAAACTCTCAATATAGAAATGAGAATTGTGTGTAAGCTTATAAATATAAATCAGTGAAATCAATGTGAATTCGGAATTAATAATTTTGAATTTTCTCAACCAAAACAAATATTAATGGTACTCAAATATGTGCTCTTTTTATTTTTCTTAATTGCCTAAAAGATTGTGCATGTTATACCTCTTGTTAAGATTCACTTCAAAAATGGTAATTCTATGTGCAATGCATTTATCTTCAAGAATTTATTATTAAAATGTTTCTATTAAAATCTGTTTAGTTCTATCTTTATAAAACGCTTGTTTATTGTAATTTTGTTAATACCGGTACCTATAAGAAATATTTTTAAAAAATGTATCAATTATAAGTCAAATTTGACAAACAAAACGCATATCAATAGAAAACAATTTCTTTTCGGGAAACTGGGGAAATGCCTCATCAGTTTATTAAAACCTTCACCAAAACTAAATTCTGAGTCCAGATTTTTGTCCATAATCTTGTCAATTTCACTTCTGAAAATATTAAATTATGATTCGGGTAATCTTAAACAACAGCTAATATTCCTGAAACAAAAACAAAATAATAACAAATTAATAAAATTACAATATTTATTGTTGTTTTTGAAAACTACCAAAATTAGCCGGCATTTTTCAAATAGGACCATATATAACGAGTTTATAATACTACAATTCATAACTTAACCGCAAAGTACAGTTTTTAATACAGATATTACAATTTCTTTATGAAAAGTAGGTTTAACATTCAAATTTTTAAAAGCAGCTTTTTAGTAAAGATTGTTTTCCCTGTGATTATTAAGATAATTATATAATTAATTTGGAACTGTTAAATGAATGATTTTTTTCCCGTATATTTGATCTAGTTGTTATTGCCTATTGCAGATAGGCGTGGGCACGATGCTGGTGGGACTGTGGAAGCAGGTTATTTTAGATTCTCGAGCCCTTGCTTCTAAGCAAATCTTATTATGGCACTCATTTGGCACTCAGAATATAACAAAAGGGTGGGTTTTTATTATTTTATTAATATATTTTTGATGGAACAGTTTTAAAAATATTTGTACTAAAAAAGAACTCATAATAAAGCTTGCAAACTAGTTCAAATTCACAAGTAATTAGCAATAAGTATAATAGGTAATTTACCACTTAAGATAAGTTAAATGTTCTTTAAGTCAGGATAGAAGATTTTTGTCTCTAGAAAGTAAAATCCAGTGAAAAGTTGATTTAGGATGTATTGTAAATAGTACCGGTTACTAAGCTACTATTAATTCTAAAAAGAGCGGTAGGTTTTAGGCCTAGGATTTCAGTAAAAAGTGAAAGGAAAGGAAACTCCATATCTGGAAATGGTAAACTGAAGAAAAATGTAAATAAATAAAAATAAATAAAGTTTGTAAAGTATTAAAAACCAACTGGACTTTATTTCACATTTTACTGAAATTGTAAAAAAATGTTAGTTTTAAAAGAAAATTATGATACTTTAATCATTATGCAGAAACTAAAACCAATGTTAAAATTTTTAATCTATATCTATAAAAGGCAAAGCCCTGGCTGACTAACTTATCACTAATTCTCCAACTTCCCATGTAGGTAGATAGCAGCAATTTTGTACACCGTTAGGTCTTAAATAGGACAACTAAAGTATTTTCATCTTGATAAAATACTCCTAAGGGGTAGAAACTGCCTCTAAAAGATTGTTCCATTTAAGGATGATATTGGGTTGATTTGAGTAAATTAATAACAGCTGTTTTTAAACAAATAAACATGTTTATCTTCTATGTTAGACATTATCCTATTGATGCATTATAGCAGTTGATGCATTATAGGATGCATTATATCCTATTGATACAATCTTCAGCTGCTGTAACAAAAACAAAGTAAATGAACATGTTTGAAATAGGTTAAGTAATACAATTGGATATTTATACTAATAAGTAGATAGCAACGCTAGAAGTGTTAGTGAGATACTCTAAAAAAAAATTAATATTGTGATTTTACGTTTTACAGTTATTCGTAGTAAAGAAATCACATGCCGAAGCCGGGGTGTATTGAGCGCAGAGAGCATCGGGGTTGGCACACGAAAAGTTCAGGGGTGCCCCGTAGTTGCCCCCTATATACTTGTAATATAGGTCTATAAATTGAAAAGGGTTGAGACTGTAATAGAAGAAAAACTAATTTTTATTAAGATTTGCATAAAATGTATATACAATACATTAATGTTTTCAAGAAAATAAAGCATTCTATTCTATTACTTGTGTTGATCTAGACACAGTATATTGTTAGCAAATTAACTAGGCTATAACAGTTTGTAAACCATATCTTAGAAACTTTTTGCCCTTAGATACTTCAGTACTCCACAGAGCTGGCTTCTTCAATGCTGTCAATGTTTGGAGAACATTACGGAGAGCTGCAACAATTGTGATTGTAGAATCAGTAATCTGCTCTTTCCGTTACTTCTGGAATATACTGGCTTAAACTTCTACATTTATCTATATTGGGATATTTAGTAGTTCTGCATGATTAATGTCATTTATTGTTCGCTGGGGTAATAAAAACATTGTATGATCAGTTGTCTTGTTACTCACATAATTGAGATTAGTAACTTTAGATCTGCTTTTAAAAATTACTAGATGATTACTAAACAAAAATGTAAAGTTAATGTACATAAATTCATGATGAAATATGAAAATCAGGTAATAGCTTCTAAAAGCAGATATAAACTAAAGTGTAAGACTTAGATAAATGTTCATTTTCACCGGATCAGTAATGTTAGCAGATAGAAGTGGATTAAATATAAGTGTTCATTGCATGTAAGCTTCTGTGAGTTTTATACAGTAGAGAACAATGTTAGATGTGTATTGTAAGGTAGAGCGTTCTTTTATGTTACCTATTTCGTTTTAACACAGTTTATTTCATCATTTATTAACAATGAATAATGGATTCTTAGCAATGTTTATTTATTAATTTATCTTAACCTATTGTAACAGTGACTTTATTTTCCATTCAATTAGTTGTAAAATGTTATACAGGTAATAAGCCGTTATACTTTGTGGTTTTATGCAATATAGATTTTAGGGAATGTGTGGCATTTATTTAGCTGACTATACAAACATATAATATGTATAAATATGCACCAGGTTTTATATCTGCAGTGGGTGGTCAAAAACAAGCCTGTAATTATTATTTCTAAAATTTTAAATTCTTAAGATTCCCTATAAAGAAAATTTAGTCCAGTAATGAACCATTCTCTTCTGAGTAACTTTTCTTTGATTCTTATGTTTCAGTGAACTAAAAAGGCGTTTGAAGGCTGAACAAAAAGCCAAAGAGAAAGCTGAAAAAGAGCAGGCGAAGGAAGCAGCAACAAAGGCAGGCGATGGTCAAGGACAAGAGAAAAAGAAACCCAACCAAGAAGAGGATATCAGTCCAAATGTAGGCAATTTATCTATTGTTTGACATAGTACCATTCTCATAAATTTGTGATTTTTCATTTCTAGTTTTGTTTATGGAAAAGTCCTTTAAATGTCATCCATTATACAAGGCTATTAGATTTTGCAATACAATTACTGTAAGAATGGGCTTATTACAACATTAATGAAGGTTTTACACAGTAAATTGATTAATATTTATTTATTTTAAATCACAAGTGTGACAATGTGCCTGATTTTGTTAACTTATGTAAATATTTTAAACGTTATGTACAATAAAAATTGTCAATTGTTTTAATATCATTGATAATTTTTTAGATATTGATGAAATGAAAATAGTCTTTATGTACAATAGAATAGAAAAAATCTTTTCACAACACTACCGTGAGTTCAGCTGTTTTCGTTAAGTGTTTATAACCAGCGAAACGTCATATTTCCCATAGCTGTCTATTGTTGACAGTCGAAAGTAACTTTGTTTAAGTTCGAAAATCTTCCACTATCAACAACTTAATAACCTTCAAAAGCTTTTAAAAACATTCTTGTTATAAAGGAATATCTATTTCCAACAATCATAACTGTACAATTAATTTAAATGTGCATTTAAAATAGCAGAGCTGATTTTATAAAATGTTCCTAATTAAATAAAAAGTTAACATTCCAACATTTTTTATTCAGTAGTGTTGTGAAAAATATTGTTCAAAACTCAAGTGAAACTGTTTTGCATGTTCTCAACCAATTGAAGTGCTCGACAAGTCTCGCACTTCAAACATATGGTCTCGAACATGCAAAATCCAATTTTCCACTCTTGTTATGAAATATACTATTATTGCCACAAATACATTCCATGTGTTCAGTATATACTGAAGAAACAGGTGACATTGTCAAACTTAATTCTAAATCTAGGATATACTGTTCTTATACTGTTTACAACTCAAAATAATACATTACCTACAGTACAGTGTGCATATATCAAAATACAGACCAAGAATATATACAGGCTAAATAAATCTATGATATGGTTTTTTAAAGAGTACTATTAATCATATATTTGTTTACTGAGTAATATCCTTTTTCAATCAAAAATTCCTTGAGTAAATGCTTAAAGTGTTTAGTTTTAGTTTAGTTAAAGTTTTTTCAATAGTTTTTAGGCTCTTGGGCAATTTATTGAACATTTTCTTCCCCATGTAAATATTAGATGGTGTCGGGTATACGAAAAATTAGTTTTATATCTTGTGTCATAGGAGTGGTGATGTTGTTACCTCAACATAGTATGGGCTTTAGCTTTAATAAACATCAAAAATTTAAAAATATACAAACAAGGTATTGAAAAAATATTTATATTTTTAAATAGTAGTTTACAAGAAGATCTATTTGCAGAGGTCATTATTCTTATCATTCTCTTTTGGATTTTAAAAACTTGGTCAATGTTGGCCGATCCCCAAAACTCAATACCGTATTGAAGTATTGAGTAAAAAAATGCATAATAGACCATAACTCTTGTCTTTAAATCAACTATGTCTCTTAAAATTACTATCTGATAACAGCACCTGTTTAATTTCTTCATAAGTTTGTCTAAATAAGGCTTCCAAGTTAAATTATTATCAATAATTATTCCTAAAAAGTTAGAAGTGAAAGTAGAACAGATCTGGAAAATTTAGCAAAAGTGCTCATTCAAGAAACCAGAAAGGTGGGATTAGAAATAAACCAGGATAAGACAAAATATATGCATATAACCAGAAGACAGGGAATGAATAGAATACAAAATATTAAAGTGGACAAGTGGGAATTTGAAAAAGTCGAAGAGTTTAAATACCTTGGCATAAAGCTAGCACAAAACATAAAAGAGGAAAACGAAATTCAAAATAGACTAGTCTTAGCCTCTAAGACCTATTGGGCAGTAGAGAAATTACTTAAATCCAAAATATTGTCTAGGAAAACTAAGATCAAAATCTACCATACACTAGTCCTCCCTGTGTTACTATATGGAGCTGAAACATGGTCACTGACAAAGGAATATGAGAAGAAGCTTATTGTATTTGAAAATAGAGTATTAAGAAAAGTGTTTGGTCCAGTATGCGAAGGAGATGTATGGAGAATAAGAAAGAACAGAGAATTAAGAGAAATATACACTCACCCAGATATAGTAGCATTAGTGAAAAGTAGAAGACTAAGGTGGGCTGGACATGTGTGGAGGCGAGAAAATACCTCCATTATTAATTATATTGAACGATCGAACCCAGACGGTAGAAGACCCCTTGGCAGGCCAAGACTTAGATGGAGAGATCAGGTCCTCAAAGATATTTACAAATTGGGAACTACACCTGAGGCAGCAAAGAACAGAGCAGAATGGAGAGGCATTGTTGGCGAGGCCAAAAACCAACTGGGGTTTCAATGGCCAAGGAGGTAAGGTAAGGTATAAAGTTAGAAGTATTAGTAAAAACTATTTCCTCCCCTTGAAAGAATATATTACTGTTCGGAACCTGGTCTCTACATTGCCTACCCATAAACGTACACTGGTATTGACCCACCCACCCACCCATAAACGTACAGTGGTATTGACCCACCCGCCTACCCATAAACTAGGGGTGTGCGAGTACTCGAAACTTCGAGTAGTTGATTGAGTATTTTATCACTCGAACTCGGCTCGAAGCTTCCGAAACTACTTGAAGATCGATCGAGTAGTTGTATTTCACGAAATATCAGATTTACATCTTAATTTAGGTTTAAGAGTAAACAGTTTTATAAGTTATGAATAAAAAATGTGCGCTTCCTTGTGTTTTATTTTACTCTTAATCATACGTTAACAGTTTGGTACGCGTAATTATGAACTAAACAATACGCCTAAGAATAGGTAGTACACGACGACAGTCAAATGAACTAGTCGACGTAGTGAACGAGTTCGTTCATTATGATTTAAACTAGTTCAATTCAAAGTGAACAACAGAGCTGGGAGGGAAGCGATCACACATGTTGGTTTTCCGAGTCTACCAGTCACTTGTAACCTAACCTAAAATAGCGTGAATAAAACAGAAGTGCTGGTTAGTGTCTGTATGACCCAAGAAAGGGGACGAGAGATCCTGTTCAAGATGCTCAAAAAGACCGGATACCGATTCAAATCTAATGGTCTGTAAGACGTGGAAATTAAGTTTATTTTCGTTCATATCAATAATAACGCTCAGTCAAAAGGGTATCGAGAACGATTCACTTTAGATCCTAAGAATCGAACTTCCCATCTTTTCTAGGTGAAAGTTCATCTCGGTTGTAGTGTATAGACCGCGCGGCGGAAGGTTTGGCCTCCAGCCCGCCGAGTGGTGATAGGGAGGAGACGAGTGGACGACCCAATATGCCTGCAGTCTTGGAAACATTCGCTACTGTCAGACTTTCCCACGCTAGGAGTCTTTTCCATGCTTGCTTCTAAAATAAGTTACGTTGATTGTTACCTACGGATGCTCCTACAGTACGTTTTCAGACTACGTGCGATATATTTGCTTGTGGTTTAGCGTGTTAAGAATGTTTACTCAAGTGTACGATAAACAATTATTTAGTTGGTTATATGTTTGTTTTTATCTAACTACTGTAGTGTAATAAGTCAGTTTGTGGTTTTTTTTGTGTGTCCCTTAAGTGTGTTAAGAATCTGCAGTCTGTCGGCCATACTGGTTTTATTCTCATAAAAACAACGTTATTTTGAATCCATATTTTTATCATTATTTATTTACCAAAAGTTATGTATGAGGTGTCATTTTAAACATTATCATATTGCGCATTGAGTTTGCTTTTGATATTATGAATACATACGCCTAGTTTTGAAAAATAGGTGAAAATAAAAACTTCAAACTAAATAAGTGAACTTTACCACATCGTAAGGGTCGAGTCGATGTTTTTATATGTCTAGTGTGTAGAAGCCAGGAGGCCGGACCTTCAGCGTGCATACTGTACGTACATGCAAAGGAGCTGTACGTACGTTCAGCTCCTTTTCGGAACTGAAATTATCGTATATTTCTTGTGAGTGTTTGGGGTCTATTTTGTTTTTTAATCTGAGCAGGGAATCATCCAATGATTTGACTTAAGAAAATACCGTATCGTATCATATAAAATATGGTAATGGCGTACTAGCAGCGTGTGACACAACATTATTGATTTATTTTCCGTCAAATAAAAAAAAATATATATATATATATCCGTGGTGAACGTCTATTAATTATTATTCTATAAACACCTTAGATCGCCAAAACTGTGTGCAATATTTGCGTATATGATATTTTTTCTGTCAATTTGTTGAACGGTTTCCTGACTAGGTTAGACAGTAACACAGTTGGAGTGTAAAAGGTGGTAAAGTACGATAATTTTGATTCATAAACTCACTGAACGGTTCCCTGTTCACATTGACATCGATGTAAACTGTAAAACAATCACGAATCAACCCAAGTGAGGCAGAAACATGTTGTTTAGACCTTTTCTAAACAAAATACGATGAATTTAGAGATTCGGAAAATAATTTTTATTGAACCGAAGCCTTATCAAACGTCTCGTTTTTTATTCATAAGTTTATATTTCAGACTGCATCTCGTCGCCAGTATCAGCTAGACCTATTATATTAGCCTACTACGTCTATGGTTTTCATTCGATTACGCCAGGTTTTCATGAATTTCTCGTTATGAAATAATTATTTATCTGTTGTTCAGTGTAGCCTCATGTATCGAAATAGTTTCTAGTTGCACACATATCATTACCGATCATAATTTAAAAACTAATTCATCCTAAGCGACTTTAAAATTTATTTTTAGTAATCCTGCTTAGTTATTATTATCAATTGTTGAACTACAGTCTTTGTCATCCAGATTTTCAAATTTGATTATATAATTCACAGCTTATTTCCGGTTTGTTGTAAACTTGTTATTGCTGAATTAAATACCCACAGAATACAGTTCCACTATTCTTGGCGTGTACACAATACATTTTTTGTTGAGAGGAGGCAATTCTGAAAGCAAATGACTGTATTTGGCGATGACGCCTTAATTTTAGCATCCGTTTGGTTGGATGCAGCTTTTGCCAACAAGCTTAGGTACTGTACGTTTTCGCGGTACACTTTGAACTGAACCACGGCCGGCTGTGAAACAGTATAATTGGCTTGCATAGAAAATCTGATCTGTGATATGAGTGAACAGATTAAATCTTTATATTCCACGTTGTTTCAATTAATAATATACTTTCTTAGTTTCTTTCATTATATTAGTTATGAAAAAAGGAAAAAGGTTAATCAAAACAATGACACATAAAAATGTAGGAAACAATTTTTATTTATCAAATGTTACAGTTACAAACAACAAATTAAAATTATTGTGTTCAGTTTAGATTTATATATTGACGAATCTGTCAAAACTTAACATAGGCTTAGGATGGTGTCTGCCTTTTACAGTTGCCTGGGTGAACAGGAAATCCTTCTGTAAATACTCGCTCGAAAATACTTGATAAAAATGCCAACTACTCGACTCGAACTCAAAAATCACTACTCGCACACCCCTATCATAAACGTACACTGGTATTATACCACAAACTACGTGGGCTGTTCAGAATTTCATAATTTGGGTTTTTTGGCTGTTAAGCTGCAAACCATTTACTAGTAAGAAAGCTGTGTTAGGTTTTGATTAATTTTTACTATTAAATCATCTATTGAATTTCCTCTAATTATTGATGTTGTGTCATCAGCATATAAAATTAACGATGTTGAAATTGATTTGGGCAGGTCATTTACATAAATTAGAAATAATAATTGTCCAAGGATTGAACCTTGAGGGACGCCACTACTTATTGTTTTCCAGTTAGAATTAAATTTTCTTCTATCTTTCAACACCACTGCCCTTTGGAATCGGTCTGAGAGATAAGACTTCACCTATGATATGGCTTTGATAGAAAAATTGTAACACTTTAGTTTTTCCAATAAAATTTCGTGATTAATACATTCAAAAGCCTTAGCTAGATCACAAAATATTGCAGCTGTACTCTGCAAACTATCCAAGCTCTCTGTAAGGAAGCTGTTCACAAAGGAAGAAATGGCTGATATCGCATTTTGTCCAGTTCGGAAACCAAATTGATTACTTGTGAACACTTCATTAGTGTCATAAAACATGTTCAATCTGTCTATACGCAATTTTTTTAAAAAATCGTTGAAAAAGCAGGTAAAATTGCAACTGGACGATAGTTAGCTGGATTCTTTTTGTCTCCTTTTTTTAAATAAGGGGTTGACCTCAGCAAATTTTAACTGGTTGGGAAAAAATCCGTCCCGAAAACTCTGATTAATAATTGTACAAATAGGATTTGAAATATGATTTGCCACTTTTTTTAACTATGTGTAAGGGGATTTCATCCCACCTGCAGACTTTTTGCCTATGCAAAGAAGTAATAACTCTTTTTATTGTTTCAGCTGATACTTTTTCAAAGTTAAATTCCGCAAAAGGAGTATTTCGATCTGACACCAAATTTAAAGCCTTACATTTGCTTCACATCTACTGATTCAGAGACATTTACAAATAAATACTTGAAAAAACTGGCTATGGATTGACCTTCAGAAACAAACTCCTCATCAATGTCCAAGTCTGAACTGCTTGGAACATTTCTCCTAACACCTAATTCCGAATTGATCACTATCAAGGCAGCTTTGCTTCTGTCCTCTGCTAAGTTTTTTTGACAATTTACAAACAGACTTAAAGATTTTGTTATATGTTCTGTAATAACATAAAAATGTACTGTCATTTGATTGCTTGTAAATTCTGTTTAATATTCTCTTATTAGCACTTGATACTTGAATACGTTGAGTAATCCAACTCGTTCTTGATTTATTATTTTTAGAATTGTTAGAGAAGAATTTTGATGGGAAACAAGTATTAAAAGTACTTAAAAGTTGGCCTAGAAATTTTAAAAAATTTTGTTGACAGCCTGATAAACTGTCTATAATCCAAGTTTTGTCAGAAAAATTTGTTTCTTAAAGCCTACATTTAAACCCCTGTGTTTTAAATTAATATTCAATGAAATAAAAAGTGCTCTGTAATCAGACATTCCCAATTCCGAATTCATTATTTTGGTTGTATATCCACATAGTTCTTTTTAATTAGAATATTGTTAATATAAGATGCAGTATTTTGAGTTACTCTGGTTGGCTCATGAAAGCAAGCTGTAAGCCCATGTAATTCAAGTAGGTCCAAAAATTCATTCCTTTGAAATTTCTTTTTTGAACTTTTAATGCTTTTTAGGAGATCAATATTAAAATCAGAAGCAATATATATTTGCTTATTCTTGAGCTCTTTTTGTATCAAAACGAATAATGAGTCTAGTTTTTTAATGGAAGATAAGAAATTTGAATCATCAGGTATTTTATACAGAGATATTACAACAATTTTTAATGACGGTATCTCTAAACAACTTTTTTCAAAAACATTTACTTCATTTAATATACAAAGGTCTATTCTGTTAATGTATTCAAGCCCATCTTTCAACAATATACATGATCCTCCCCAATTTGTGTTTCAACATTAATAAGTTGCTAAATAATAATCAGGGAAGCTATTAAAAATTAACATATTACATTCTATTAGGTGGTGTTCATTAAGGCAAACAATATCAACATTAGAGTTTTCTAATAATAATTGTAGTTCATGTATTTTTGAGAAGATCCATCTTGAATGTTAAGATGCATGAACCATGAAAATCGTTTGCTAGTAAATAACTCTTTACAAACATAGTCCTGATATTTAATAATGTTACATTCTTTCTTATCACTTAAATGATGAGCTTGTCTACACAGAACACAAAAGTTTTCATTGACTTGAAAAGTTAGTTTTTTGAGTTTTCAGAGGTATTACCTGGACCCCTAACTGAACAATAATTAAGCGATTCATTAAAACTAATATTTACAATATATACATTTTTCTTAACCATATGAGTGCTGCCAGGCTTCAGAGGATATCATACAGTCCTTGTTGTGATATCTTGTTGCGATTTTACCTTCCTCGGTTAATTTCTCTGACATGGTAATATTGTGGGTTGTAAAACCAAGAGGAGGGTATTCCTGAAGAGATTGTATGTTTGGCAGCGATTCACATTGTAAAGATAAGTTCTCTTCAACTAAACATGTTTTATGAGAGCTTGCTATTTCATTTTGTAACAATAATTGTTCTCTTTTTAATAACTCTTGAAATCTCTCCAAATAGCAGTAGGAAGGTCTGTCTCTTACAGCGAGATTTGATTTGTCATCCAGTACTGCTACAATAATCTTGGCACAGTCTTCCTTTGAAATTTAATTAGATTACTAATGAGAAAATCGGGTGATATTTTATCCCTACTGCATCCCATTGGTGGGCAAATGAGTTGCTTTAAACCTTGACTTTTGAAATCCTCAGTAAGTCTCTTGAACGCCTCCTCATGTACGTTGTGAAGTTAGGACTATTTAGTCCTTTCTTCCACTTAACCACAATAGAAGAGAATTTGATGTAAATCATCACTGTATATGTATGGGTTGTTGGTTAAATCAACTTGTACCACAAAAGTTTAACTTTAAAGAGGTATCAACTTGGGTAGTCCCATAATCAAACCAAGCTGCCACCCGGAATTAGTTTTGATAGCCGCTAATGAACCTGAATAGCCCATCACCTAATTGGTTATAATGTGATCAACTTGATCAATGACTCTTTTTAAAATGATACTGATTTTTAAAGTATTATATAATTTCGCAAGTGAATTTGAATTGTTGTAAAGATATTTGATTAGTTAAATATCAAAACAGCTACTAATTACTGTCCAAGACTTAATAATGTTAATTTTTGTTATCTTATATATCGAACTATGTCACTTGTATGTTGAGTTTAACTTCAATCGACAAGGTAGATAGATATATATTGCCATTAAATATTTCACAAAATACATTGGCTTAGTCATAAGATACAGACAGCACTGGCCTACTCTCTAAAATCAATTTCTGTCCATTTCTGCGTCACAAACTCAGTTATAGAATAAAATGGATGCTTGATTAAGAATTCCTGATGAGTCTTTTTAAAATTGTTCTTGTCAAGTTGTCTAATTTCTAACGGAATTTTATTATACAATTTACTAGCCATTATTAGTGGACTCTTATCACTTTTAATTAGTCTAACTTGAGGCAGGTTTATCATTGCAATATCTTGTCTCATGGCTATGGATCGATCTTCTAAGCTCAATTTTGTTTAAATTTGCTCTTAGATAGAGCAAACATTGCAATATATATAAAGACTAGAGGGTTAGTATTTTAAAATTTAAAAAACCCCTCTGCAATGTTCAAACCTACTAATCTTAGCCATAATTCATATGGCTTTTTTTGTAATAAAAATACTTCCTGAGCATGAGAGGGGCCTCCCCATACAATAAGGCCATATGACAAGTGAGGTTGAAAAAGCCTAAAATATGCCTGCCGGAGACTATCCTCATCGATTTCCCTGCAAAGTCGTTTTAAGGCATACACACTTTTGCTTAATATTTTTTTAATTCTAATTATGTGGTGTTGCCAATTTAGTAGTTGGTCAAATATTATACCAAGAAAAGTAGGATTAATATTGATATTATCGGTGCTAGGTATTTCTCTTAAGCTGAACACCACAGTTTTAGTCTTTTCCGGATGTAGGGCCAATTTATTTGCAGCTAACCAATTTCCAACAATATCCAAATTAGATTTTGAGTCCACTATCGCCTGGCTGCAATTTTTATGTCTAGTGATGACAGTAGTGTCATCCGCATAGAGTATTACTCCTGCAGGCACATTAACTCTGAGGTCATTAATAATTATTAGAAATAGCAGAGGTCCAAGGACAGAGCCCTGAGGCACAACACTATTTACTGATAAATGACTATAGGTACTATTACCAATTACAACATATTGGGTTCTTTCCTCTAAATATGTTTTAAACAAATTCAATGGAGTATCTTTGATGTTGTAATATTCTAGCTTTCTTAGTAGGATTTCATGTGACACTCAATCGAAAGCATTGCTTAAATCGCAATAAGTGACTGCAGCAAACTCCTTCTTTTCAAAACTATCAAGAATCTTATCGACTAAACTGATTATGGCATCAGCAGTGGATAGGCCACTCCTAAAACCAAACTTATCTTTACAAATAAGATTATAACTTTCCAAGTAAAATATCTGCTGTTTCGAAATAACAAGTTCAATAACCTTAGAAAATACAGGGACTATTGCTATAGGTCTATAGTTGCTAATCTGATCCCTCTGTCCTTTTTTATAAATTGGGTGTATCTTACTTATTTTAAGTATATTGGGAAAGATTCTCTGGTTAAGTGATAAATTAATTAACCTAGTCAATATCTTAATGACTTAATCAATAGGTACAGCTCAGTTACCAATTAATTAAGTATACATTGAAGTGATTTATATAGTAATCTTACTTCACGTAGCTAAATTGCACTTGCTCAATATTACTTAGGTTTAAATGACCTCCATTGAATAGCTTAACTTTGAAGTATTTTATCTTTGAAATTGATATCCAAATAAGTTCAAACATAAAATATTCTACCAACGTTTCTAAATATGTGATCTAAAGAAATGTGTATTACATTGAGACAATTTTACTAACCAAGTAACCTGAAACTTGTACAGTTTACAGTATATTGCTAAACGGAAAGCATGCTAATAAATTATTTTGTTAATCATTGGTATTTTATTTTAGGAATACTTCAAACTCAGAAGTACATCGGTGGCACAACTCAAACAAAGCAAAGACCACCCTTATCCTCACAAATTCAATGTTACTATATCCCTAGAGGATTTCATTGAGAAGTATACTAGCTTAGAACCTGGTCAAGTCCTTGAAGACATTACATTAAATGTGGCAGGTAACTTATATATCAGTCTTGAATTTATGCTCATAGTATTGTACAACTGTTAATGTTATCTTGTAATTGAATCACTCATTTCAGAAATCTGTCAAGCAATAAAAGTTTACGGTTAGGACTAAAAAATCTATCTATTTATTAGACAAGGGTATTTTAATGTGTGAAATTTTTGTTTATTGATTTTTAAGTCAGGTTAAAGAGCACTAGGCCAGGAATTAGTATAATAGGAGAGATAGGACACCGGCAAACTTACCGAAGAAGACAAGTCTAATAACACAGTAGCAGACAAATACAGGAATAACACATTTTTTCACAAATTTTCAGTGCCACTGGCACTTTCCTGAGGTGAGTAGAGACAGAGATTGACTTAGCTTAAAGCGTTGTTGGGTACGTGGCAGGGGTGGGGATTGTATATTAAAACTACATTATTTTGTGATTCTTCAAATAAAGTTGATAATCTAATGCTAAAACACTAATCAGTAGGCTATGGCATTTACTTTACTGCTAATAACAAACACAGGATAAATAAACAATCTACAGACCTTGACATAAAAACTCTGAAAAATATCTACGTCTCTTTTCTTGAAATCCTAACCACATACACATAGATGATGATTTATCCAGCTCATATAATGTAGTAGCCTATAACAAATTATAGTGGGACAATGCATAAAGATGGAAGATTCCAAAATGAAAAGTCTTATTATTGTTTAAAACTTGTTTTATGAAATGGCCAGTTCCAAGTGAAAATTTGTTCTCTTTTTCAGGCCGTATCCATTCAATCAGAGTGAGTGGGTCTAAGCTGACATTCTACGACTTAAGAGGGGAGGGGGTCAAGATACAAGTTATGTCCAATGCAAGGCTGTACCGATCCGAAGAAGAGTATGAAAAAGATTCGGATAAGTTAAGGAGAGGAGATATTATCGGATGTATTGGTCATCCTGGTAAAACGAAAAAAGGCGAACTTTCAATTATACCAAAGAAGATTGAGCTATTATCACCATGCTTACACATGCTTCCCCATCTTCATTACGGATTGAAAGACAAGGTAAGCATGAAAAACTACTTTGTCACAAAGCTTATAAGTAGAAATTATTACAAAGGCAATGCCAGGGAAAACAGCTTTTTGCTAAAGATCCATAAGAAAAAAATAAACTACCTAAAAGCAAAAACTCCTTTAGTTTTTTTTGCTTGGTTGCTTTGTAATTTGAGTTAGGTTCTGCCTTTTTTTATCAATTTTTCTATTCTTTCAGAGCTTATTCCTTATTACTTATTTTTAGCTGATGCATAAGTATTAACTCACATATAGCTAACACCTATTAGTATGAATATTGTATGGTAGTCCAAGTTTTGATGTTGTGTAGGGAAGAGAACAGAGTCTTATCTTGTCAGTTAGCTGAAAATCAGACCAACACTACGTGGTTCAGATTTCACGTAAAGCTGTAGGGCCCTTGGTTGCCCTGGCTATTTGGCCTTTAATAAGTAGCTCTTTCTGAGGAACATTCGACCTTAGTCAGTAACAATGACTACACACGCTCATCTCTACACTCATTTGGCCCTCATATTTGCCTATATCTTGACGATCAGCGTCTTACTAATGATTAATGAACCAAATGCAGTGCTTCTATCATTTATTCATTTAAAATTTGGCATAAATTTTATTTATCTTGCTCATTGTTATCATTCATTTATTGGTAATTTGCTACCAGTAGTTGCAATAATCGTGAGAACGACAACGTAGCGTGTGTCAAAAATCTGTCAACCTGTCAGAGAGAAAATCACCTAAGTGCAACAAAATTGTGCATGGTCTCATTGCGCTATTATGTTGTACCCCCACGGGTCGAGTTTGACATGGGTTTGACAAGAGTTTGGTCGAGAGACATAGGTTGAAACTACTGCACCATCCAGTTTTAATATTAATTTTACGAATTATAGTTTAAGGAGATGTATAGTCTTACTAGAGTATAGTGTAGAATTACTGTAGTATAGAACAGATTTTGGCTGAACTTCTACAACGTAAATATTCAATAATGTTACCCTCTATTTTACTGGAACATCTTTTATAGTAAATTATTGAAATGTAAAAAATTGCTACAATACTTTCCTACACTATACTTCATGGAAAATCGTTGCAACAAATATAAAATTCATAATTCTACTACAAGTATTTACTAAGGATTTAGAAATTAAGGGTTTTTTAGACATAAAAATTCATGTTCAGATTACATTTAGCGTTTGATTGTATTATTTAATCCTAGGGTGTATTCAGGGTTTCATTTTATTTTTCTTAGTATTCGCCAAACATAAATAACATATAGCACGTCGTTTTTATTTTTCATAATGTTTGCTAAATATGTAATAGCATATAGTAACAAATCAAACTGATTAATAAACTAAATATTTATTCAGAAACTTAAACATTACACTATGTCAACACATACATGTATATACTGCATCAGCCACCCGTCACCTCAAGGAAACCCTTCATTAAAAGTTATGATTAGGTTATGTTTGTGATTATTTATGTTGTGTCTACGTTTAGAATTGTTTGCCATATTTTTTAATGTGTGTCAAAAAAATGTTTATTATGTAGTGTTGTTCAGTGGAATGAAATAAAAAGCTATACGTAAATTTGTATACAAATTCTGGAAAGAAAGGGAAATGAACAACAAATCTGGAAAGTCAGGAAAATCTGCCCTAGTGATGGATTTGAGGGGATTGTTTTATGCTCTAATCGGCCGTAACTCAACTAACGTTACATTTTTCTAGTTATGTTATACAATGAATAGTGCATAGTTATGTGGTTATTAGTTATTAAATAGTCTAGTTATGTGGTGGTCAATAGTGCAATGTCATATATCATTGATTTTATACACAAATAGGTTTACCATCCAATGTTAAATTTTGAGTGTCAAAACATCAGCTGTTTTTGTGGTCTGTTGTGGAGCGCTAGTGTAGTTCCATGTAAATGTAACGCAGTTAAACCAGTTATTGTTGCGGGCCTCACTAACCAACAAAATTACAGGCACAAATAATCCTATTAGATGTTGTAGGTGAACAATCAAGGTCTAGATATGTTTTGATGGTAGGTGTTCCAGTGTTGAAATAAGTATTTAAATGTAATTTTTCTTCATTTTTAAGATTAATTTGTAAGTCTTATGCATGTTTACTTATAGGTTTCCTTTTTGTAAGTGTTCATAATGAAAATATTAGCAATGTAGCTTCCTAGAAATGTGTTTGTATTGTCAATAAAATGTTAGTATAAAAAGGAGGAAAAAAGAAAGGGAGAGAGAACTAGGCCATGAACCAGCCTCCTTCATACCCATAGGCCTCCTATAGGTATGAAGGAGGCTGGGTTTTCTTGTTTCTTCCTTTATAATGTTTATTTACACTGTTTAATAGCAAGATTAATACCTCCAGAATAATCATTTTAATGTAATGCTTAAAATACAACATATTTAGACTATAATGCATTTTTTTTAAACTGCGCGACTCAGGGAAAATTATCCGAAATTGTCAGGGAAAATGGTGACAAAATTTGTGTGGACACCCTGAGATAAACTTGACAGTCCAGTGTAAAAAATAGTAAGTAAATAAGTAAAAAATCCATGTTTTGTTGTTTACGCTAAGCAAAGTTGAGTTGTATACAGTTTTGTTCCAGATACATGTTTTGTTTTGTAATCGGTCGTGTATATTCATTTCCCTTCTCCACAAATCCTTTTCGCTACTGCTAGCTCTGCAACGACTCAAATAATTTGTAACAGATGGTATTGGTTAAAATTATGTACAATTTATTATTATTGAATTGCAAAACATCCATATTAAAAATTTACGTATAGGTTTTTTTCATTCTATTGAACAACACTACAAAATAAGTGGCACTTAAGCAGTATGTCACAACTTCACCAGAGCTTTCATCTGCGCTTTAGTAGCAGGTAGGTAAAAGGTAGAACTGGGTAGGTCGGGTAGTTTGGGGTGCGACAAAATAGCGCATCCGGGAAGGGGTGGGACGCGCTATTTGTGCACCCCCAACGATAATTATTTATGACCACCTATAGCCAGGTATAACACTCGATTTTGCATTAGATTCACAATAATCATTGAAAACATATACAAAAGTTGATAAGCAAGCTATCTACTTGTAAAAATGTTCAACAGAATGGAACGCACATCTAATTAAACTCATGACTGTCATATTTATAGCTCTTAGGTAGTGAAATTAATGTGGTGTGTTTACTGGTATGCATGAGTATTAACATTTCCTATTAATAAGGCTGTTCTGCAAAAATGTTTGGTCAACAATTTGTTTAATATTTCACTTTATATAGGACATTATAGACATAGAGTATTCAAATTTAAGTTAAGTTTCTACTTTGTATGTATATTTATATATAATTTTGATGTAACTTTTAAATTAATATTCAATTGTGCGTATCAAGTAAGAATCTTGAAACATGAATCTAGGGTAGATATAAATTTATACTTACTTTTATATTTAGAAGTTATTTACTTACAAGTTCAAACTTGAAAATGAGGTATTCGCCTTGAATTCTCGCACTAAACAATTGTTCAAATACTGTTTTAGAATCTGGTGATAGTAATGTATTTATTTATCTTGTCTTAAATCAGTGATGTTCTGTGAAATTAATGTGAGCAGATTAATGTGTTATAAATATAAGAATAAAATATTTCAAGTTTAAAGTAAATGTTCAACACCACTGTACGTGTCTACTATCCTAACCACATTACATATATTGGACAGTGTAATTACATAGGCTCAATGCAGTTTAAATTTGCGGTATTACTTTTGTTATTCTTGGAAAATAATAATTTAAAACGTTATAAATGGCATTACTAATAGCAGCAATTTTATTCACCCACACACCCATTCACACAGTGGCAGTGTGATTGAACCAGCCGCCCACACACATACAGGTGCAGTGGTAGGGTGGAGAATGCATGGGGGAGAAATCTGGCGAAAAATTCGTCAATGAAAACCAATTTCACATGGAAGAGATTTTTGCAAAACATTCGCCAACGAAAACCAATCACGCGAGGAGGGGAAATTTAGCAAAACTCGTTAATATAATGGCCTCAGAAATAACTTGCACATTTTTATTTCATTTCAAACAACTATCTTTATTTGTTGTGGCAGTAAAGCATATTTCCATGTTAATAGTATTATTTTACACCTTAATATAGCAAGTTCTTCTTTTAAATGCTGAAGGTTCATTTTAATTCCACACTAGTGTCACTGTATCATTTTAATTTCCTGGTTTTGTGTTATAGGAGACAAGGTTTCGACAGAGGTATCTTGATTTAATTCTAAATGAGAAAGTGAGGCAGAAATTTATAGTGAGAGCCAAGATAATCGCTTTCGTACGTCATTTCCTGGACTCGCACGGATTCTTGGAAGTGGAAACTCCAATGATGAACATGATCGCTGGTGGTGCTACCGCAAAGCCCTTCGTGACTCACCACAACGACCTCAACCTCAACTTGTTCCTGAGGGTAGCTCCTGAATTGTATCATAAGGTTGGTTTAATTTTAGTTATCAAACTTAATAAGTAAATATTTAATATAAATAACTTTACTATAAATTGGCAAACAACAACAAAATTACTAATTTTAAAGAGACAATAGCAGTGCATGTAATGTGGATTTCAAAGAACCATTAACCAAAATCTGTTGAAGGGGTTGTATTGTTTTGTAGTAACCTTGCCATCAGAAGTCAGAGTCAGTGACCCAGCTCAATACTAAGTGTGACTACAACTTTCGTCTCTTTTTCAGCCATTGCTAAAACAATAAAGCATCGTTATGTTCACAGAATATGAACACAACACAATAAACTAAAAAGAATAAAAACAGAGAGGAATAGAAGAACTAAAAACATAAAATCGTTAGTATCATAACAGAATTGAACGGTTAGATTCTAATCAATTTGTAAAAAAGATCCCTTTATAATTTGGAGTTAAAATGAGCAATTCAATTCAAAATTCCTTTATTCATTTTCTGTACATTACAGGTGAATGGTGTCAACCTGAGTGTCAGAGCCTTCTGTGACTTGTCAGCGTTTGACAGTGTCAATAATTCAATATTATTAAAGAAATTGTCTTAATATAGGTTTCAGGGAACGGCTTTCAATTTATTGTCATCTTACCTAAATAACAGAAAACAAAGAGTAAAGCTTAATAAATTTGTCAATTAGTAATTATTGCAACATTCATTCAGGAGTACCTCAAGGGTCGGTCCTGGGACTTCTGTTTTTTTCTTATTTATATTAATGGCCTTCATTTAGCTGTCAAACATTCAAAACTTGTCTTGTATGCTGATGACACCTCACTGGTTGTTACAAGTAAGGAAAAAGACATTTTACTATCTAACCTGAATAAAAATATGCTTTAAATGATAGAATGGTTTGATGACAATGGTTTAAAATGATGGAATGGTTTGATGACAATGGTTTAAAATGATAGAATGGTTTGATGACAATGGTTTAAAACTTAATTCAGAAAAAAACTATTAACTTTCATTGTAATTATAAAAATTCTCCTTTACCTGTTAGCTCTTACTTGCCAGACTCTTTGAGTCTTATTGAGTCCTGTGGGTTATTGGGGTAAAACTGGATGGTAGTTTCACCTGGGTGGACCATATTAATAATTTAATATCTGCATTAAATAAGGCATATTATGTAATTTTGACTCTCTAATGCTGTTGACAAAAATGCTGCTGCAGGTGTACTTTGCCTATGTTCAATCCCATTTGAATTACGGGGTTCTTTTCCGGGGAAATTCCCAATTAAGTGCTCAAGTATTCAAAAAACAAAAACAAATTATAAAATTAATTATGAAGGTATCAAATAGAGATTCTTGTAGACCTATTTTTAAAATGTTAAATATTCTTCCTATTCTATGTCTCTTTTTTTGTCCCTAACTTTTGTAAAAGATAATTTATCATATTTACTCTCTCATAATCACAATTATGTAATTCAGACCTTTTTCAATGTCCTATTCATTACAAACAATTTTTTTTGAAAAAATGCCATTTTCAAAGTCAAATCATCTTTATTCAATCATTTACATGAAGTACATTTGAATAGTGTCGCATTATAAATATAAATCTTATCTACTAATAACGTTCAAAAATTTAAATTATTTACACACACAAATTTCAATTTATAAAAATAATTTCGGCACCAAATCATTTTTACAATGATGACTTATTAATTAATTTATTAAATTATTTGTACCAGTTTTCTTTATTTGCTGTAAAATTCTTCGAATAAATAAATCACTTGTTGTAATAAATAATCTTTTAGTTTTTTTTTCCAAACAGAAGAATAGAATCATTAATTTTTTTTAAACAGGAGATTTTACTCTTCTATTCGATTATAAAATAAAGTACCTATAGGCATTCTTCTGAACTGTCAACAGTAAAATTTAAAACTTTAACTTTTAATTATTTTAATGAACACAGCTTTTATAGCGTACAAGATTATCTGGCTGCTGGAATATGACTTTAATTTTAATAATTTGTATTTTTTTTATTCCGTATTGAAATTAATGTAACCTAGTGTTAGTCTAGGCTTAAGCCTTAATTAGTCTGATTTGTTGACAATTTACCTACCACATTCATATTTATATAATGTAAGTGGTGTATGTAGTTTAAATAAATAAATACACAACCCCCACCATTGCCACCTTTCCAGCAATAGTGGTGGCTAAGTCAGTACAGACTGACCTATTGCTAGAGAGAGCTCTTCTCAATTGAGGAAAGTGCCAGTGGCACTGCAAATTTGTATATTGTAATTTTTCTTTATGTGTTCTCTACTACCTGTCTTCTTGAGTAAGTTTGCTGTTGCCCCATATCTCCTAATATACTAAATTATTATCAATCTTATGTTTTCAGATGTTAGTAGTCGGTGGTATTGATAGAGTGTATGAGATCGGCCGTCAGTTCCGTAACGAGGGCATTGATATGACTCACAACCCTGAATTCACAACCTGTGAGTTCTACATGGCCTACGCAGATTACAATGACCTGATGACCATCACTGAAAGTATGCTTTCAGGTAATAAATTGAAGAAATTATTATACAAATAATTTATCAGTCAACATATATTATTCATTATTAATAATAATGATAACATAAAAAAATTTTTATTGTACCTAAGACCGTGTAATTTATATTGTATTTGAAGTCCACTTTATTATGAATAAAATGGTGAAAAAATTATGTTGATTAGTCTATATTTTGTATATTTTACACTTGTTTAAGTAAACTCTTACAAATTGGCTACTTTTTGGAATTTCTGGTCCAACTTAAATCTTAAAGCGGAGGTAGGTGAATAGCTTAAAAAAGAATTGAAGAAATGCATTCAAGAGAGGTCGTGTGGTAATTGAATGGTGGTACCAAAGCAAAAGAGAATATTAATGTTCAATGTTCATGTCACAACCCAGCCGATAAATATTTATATTTGCACCCATCAGAAGAATTATGAATGATTACTGTTTTAATAACAAATATTGTAGAAACACTTTTAATGAAAAAATTAAAAACCTAGCCAGTGTTGATTTCTATATAGATAGCATATTACTCAAGGTAAAAATTGTATAGAGACATTTACTTTTTTAATCACTTGTAAACAACTTAACTTTAGTGAAACAGCTTTTAATCTGAAGAGGTGGAATTGTGTTTTAAGCAGATTTGTTTAGTAAATATATTAGTTTAGTACAAAAACACAGGTAAAAATTGTAGGAAAGTTCCGATTAAATAGAAAGTAGACAAATCGATTTGAAACCATTTGCAACTTGTTAAGGAAGGTCTCAACTTCAGAAATATACCAATTGTTAAGTCCGGAAATGGTTCAATTAAATAGTAAACAACAAGTAAACAAAAACAGTACGTAATTAGAATAAATCTAAATATAAATTACATATTTTGATGTAAATTACTGCCTAGGGTGTGTTTAATTCGTTTATTATGATTATAACATATAAAATATTGTAAAACAAAATGGCAAATAGGAAATTATGTTTTTTGCCATTAATACAATTTTTACGAATAAAAGGTCCTAATAATATTTATACATCAATTTCTGTGTGTTTTTGAATCATATTTATGTACTTATGTAAGATAATAATTAATTGCTGATGGAATGCTGGAAAATCTGGAAAAATAAAGATAGTAGATGAAGAATACAAAAAAGTTATAATAATAGAAATTTATATTTAAAATAATTAACTAGGGGTTTCATAGGTTGGTTGTTTGGTACGATTTCAACAACAAAATAATGATACATTAAAGTGGTGGATGAAAAATCCTAGTTCTTCACCGTTTTCAAAACTTAGGCAAAAAGTAGTAAATAAATATCTTAAAATCAAACTTATTTACATATGGATTAATAATAGTTGTAAATAAGTTGCGGATGCTGTGGAAACCGTGGTTGGAAAATTTAAGAAAATCCTGATTGCATTTTCTGGTAATAATACTTGATAAAGGTGTTTTGGTCCTTTATCATAATTTTAGCTACATAAATAGATAAATGTATGATTTTTTTATGATAAAAATCTAAAAAAATTTGTGAATGGAAAATCTTGAATTTCCAACATATTTAAATATTATTATGATAAAAGTACTATTACAACAATCATTTTAACATCAAAACAACCATAATATGCTTGTTGAAAGCTATAAATTTTCAAAATTAAAAATATGATATCAGATTTTTATCTACCGACTTTAAAATAATAAATTTTATACGTAAAATATAAAATCTGATAAAAAAAGATTAGTTTACTAATCTTGTAATATAGAAAAATAACTTTTCATCGATAACTTTTTTTCTCTTGAATATATTTTTCTGTGTAAGGTCTCATTAGAAAAGTAAATTTATACTAATTAAATTAAAACTGTTTGATATATTTGAGGATAAATCATGCCATTTTAGAAGAAAAAACCTGAATCAATAAATTCTAATGTGCCTATACTTAATCTTTGTATAGGCACATCGAATTAAAGGAATTTTTTTGGTAAATCTCCACTACAAGTTTAATAAACTTATAATAAACTTTCTTACAAATTTACACATTTTCTACTACCAGTCTAAATAGGAAACTTGATTTTGAAAAACACAATTTTACCAGTTTTCAATGTGCAGCCATGTTTTTAAATATGAGTTCAAAACGGCCAACAATTCTTGAGCATGTGTATAAATGTATGGTATGACATTTTACTAAATTTAATTTTTTTCAATTTAGTAAAATTTATTTTTTTTTTTTTTCAAAAGTCCAGTTGGCAACGATTGATTAGCCACAAAATGTCAATAAAGTGGATAAATAGCCAACAATTATTTCGCTATAAATTTTTTAATTTGTGTTATACGACTTATTTGTGTAAAATTTTAAATAATTTTATCCTTCTCAAATTTAGTTTCAGACATTGTTCTGTATGAGTCATAAATCTTCGAGATATTCACGTTGAAACAGCCCGTTATTTTATTTATTGACAATAGTGCCATCTTTAAAATTCTAATTCCAGCCTTAGGCCAGTTGTGAAAAAGTAAAAAGAAAATAATGTGAAAGGTAACTTTAATAGCTTTAAATTAAGTCCTCATACATTTTTACATACGTTCAACACTTTTTTTATGTGTTTAAAAATATGAAATTTCGGGATGAAAATTTGAATAATCAATGCACTATAGCTTAACAGGTATGCATTTTAATCAAAAGTTGTAAATTACATTTTCTTCTTTAAATGAGTTAGTTAACCCATTTTATGTGTTTTTTTTTTACATATTTTGTCCCCCTCCCATATTAAGATGCCCTCCCACCACCCCAACTAACACGTGGGCGTGCAAAGTGGTATATTTCAAGGAACTACATTGCCCTGAATACAATAAAATCAATTTTAAGTGAATAAATTAACTTTCTATTTATTCGTTCCTGTTTTACCTGGTTTACTGTACTAGTTCTTGCATGCTCATCTCACCATCCTATAGTAGAGTTTGCTGATTCAAGGTTGATAAGCAGACTAGCTACTCCATTGACAGCATTTACTAATGTAGTTCTTGTATTAATTACTTATGTATAATGAAACTATTGTGGCATATATGCTGAATACAGCTCTAATTCAAACATGTATGAAATATATTAGACTCATTTATAGGAGAAAAAACATTGGACTGTAGTAAGGGTTTTTTTTAGTCGAACATTAAATATTCATATTGTTTCTTATATGCTATAAATTCTTCAACATTGATTTTCAGACAAACATGTTTTTCTGTTACTTGTTAGGCTTGGTGAAAAGTGTGCATGGTACGTACCAGGTTACGTATCATCCAGATGGTGAAGATGGAGAGGGTGTTGTTATTGACTTCACACCACCTTTCCGAAGGATTCACATGTTCCCTGCTCTGGAGGAAATACTGAAGGTCAAGATGCCAGCTCCAGAGGACTTGGGTACTCCTGCGGCCAAGAAGATGCTGATTGATCTCTGTGAGAAACACGGTGTAGAATGTCCTCCCCCTAAAACATCGGCAAGACTCCTCGACAAGGTATGGATCAGCTTTTTTAATTTTTTCAAATATACGGTACTGAATAGAAACGGATTGCCAGAATGGGAGTATATTTTTGCACAAATGATTTATAAACATTAACTGAATTCTAGAAAAAACAGAATAAAAAATACTTTAGTTACTGAAAACAAAGGCTTAAAAGCATATAGAGTGAATATTACACCATTTATTGATAAATAATTCTTGTGATTTAAAAACTCTTATTAATGCTGATTTTACTATAATATGTCCATTAATAAGCAAAATTGTGGGTAACATATGTGGTTCGCATGGTGGAGAAGTTTATGTAGCCCTATATATTTTCTCATTAGAATAATCTGAATAGGGAACAAAAAGGTATTAGCAATAATTTTATCGGTGCTATTTTTTGTTCTGTGTTGTGTAGGATTACAACGGTAATAGCTATTAGTGCATGTTGTTATCCACTTTAATGCTAACATTTATAAAACACTTGTCTGAAACAAGATTGATTCCACTTATATTTATGTCTTGTTAAGCCATTATAAGGATATTTTATCCAGATAACACTGCTAACTTAAAATAATGTTCACTTTTGTTCCAGTTAGTTGGTCACTTCCTAGAAGAACAGTGTATCAACCCTACCTTCATCCTAGATCATCCCCAAGTAATGAGTCCTCTGGCTAAGTACCACAGGACGATTCCTGGGCTCACCGAGAGATTTGAGCTGTTCGTAATGAAGAAGGAGGTCTGTAACGCATACACAGAACTGAATGATCCTGCAGTCCAGAGAGAACGGTTCGAAGAGCAAGCCAAGGTTTGTTCTAAACCCAATTGCTTAAGGCTGTATATTATGAAACATGATGGTCATTAACCATTTGTTTGCTAACAGTATTTATTAATTATGACCTCTCCACTCGTATGACCTGCGTCTGAGAACGGGTATATAATCATGCCTGTGTTCTATCTTTTCATTCTAGACTACTGTGTGATATACATCGCCTATATACTCGAAACACCCATATTGCTGAAGCTATGTTAGTACCAGCTCATAACAGCTTTCTTGACATCAAATTAAAAAAAATCAACAACTGCCATGAAAACAAAATAAATCCTATTTTAGAACATAATTTCATTCGGTTGATCAATGACAATTTAGCATAGCAACTACAAGGCATATTTTATTTTATTTTTATTCATTCTTAAGATGCTGATCATAAGATATGGGCAAATATGGATTTTGAATGAGCGTGATGGGTGTAGATAAACTAGTGTAGTCATTGTTACTATCTGAGTTCGACTTAGCTCAGAAAGGACTATTTATTAATAGATCAATAGCCAGGGCAACTATAGGACCCACAGCTTTACGTGGAATCTGAGCCACGTAGTGTTGGTCTGATTTTCAGCTTGTAAGTCTGACACTCAGCTCTCTTCCCTACACAACATCTGAACTTTGACTACCATCCAACATGGACACACTAGACTTCTTTAGTAGTGTCCACGTCGATGGCAATCATTGAGCGGACGCTGTTTCGGTATTGAGAGGACTGAGGATGGAACCTATTGCCTAAAATCTCCCAAACACTTTGTCCCAAGTTACAGCACTGCGCTACCAGTGTGGTTTTGGGGGTGAGCCTCCACAAGTGATGTAGGAACTGTCCTAAAATGTTTGGATCTTTCTATCATCCCAACCGCACCAAATGTGTGCTTAAAAAACATCCTGTCAGTTGCATACTCCAGAAAATTATATAAGTTGACTTTTTCATTTATTTACACTTGTGGTGATCTAAAAAATGAGGCTGATAATGGACCATGACTCAGATTATGTTTTTGGCTGCAACATAAAAAATTCATTCAAATTTGAAATGTGACGGAACTGTCAAGGTCAGGAATCAAATTTTCTGCAATCTTGATTGTTTGATTTTTTTATATAAAACAATTCCTGAAAACAAGTTTACTTTTAAACGATTATTCTGGCTGGAGCCACAATACATACAGGGGCTCTAGTGGTATAGTGTTGTAATATCATCACTTGGAGGTAAGGAAGTTTGCATGATAGTTTAAGACTCACTATTCTCACTTCTGATAGTCAAATCAGTGTGAAAATCTCATTGGATATTTCTGATCAAGCTATTGAAGGTAGTTATTGAGTAGTATGATTCGCATCTCATTTTGAGGTTGACCAGAAAACTAATCATATTATCGTAACCAACACTAATGGGAAAAAAAAACTTTATGACATGGTTCTCATTATCATTTTTAACAGTTTAGTACATCATCATTTCAGAGGTTACATACATACATACATATCCGGAAACCCGCTCCAGTTCACTCCTGGGTTCGGGCGTTCACCAAGCCTCTCCATTCTTGTTTGTTATTCCACATCTCTCTTCTCATCACCTCCCCCCACACAACCCCCCTCTTCTCCACATCGACTTTCACGCCATCCAACCATCTTCCCCTAGGTCTTCCTCTGGGTCTTCTGCCCACCACTTCCATCTCCTCCATTCTTCTAGGTATTCTTTCTTGACTCATCCTCTTCACATGCCCGTACCATCTTAACCGTGACCTCTCCACCCCCATTCTCAAACTCTCTTCAGTTAAACCTCTTCTTATCTCGTCATTCTGGATCCTATCTCTTCGTGTTTTGCCTTTGATGGCTCTTAGAAATCTCATCTCCCCCGCTTGTATCCTACTCCACTCCCTTTCCGATAATCTCCACGTCTCAGCTCCATACGTCACCATGGGTTTATAATAAGTTTTAAACATTGCTACCTTGGCCCTTTGTGGTACACTTCCATCCCATACCAGGTGTTTCACGCTTCCAAAAAACCTACCACCCACTTCCAATCTGTTACTTATTTCTTGCTCCATTTTCCCATTGCTCGATAACACTGTTCCCAAATACTTAAACTCCTCCACCTTCTTCAAGCTCTCCCCATTCAACTCCACGACCCCTCCCAGGTCCGTATCTCTACCCACCACCATCACCTCACTCTTCTCCATGCTCACCTTCAGACCTCTCTCCATCATCTTTACACTCCACTTATTCAATACCTCCTGCACTTCTTCTATACTTTCCCCCCACAACATAATGTCGTCCGCAAACAACAAATTTCAGAGGTTATAGTTTGTAATGAGACAACACTCATCCTTCACTAATATAATTGTTCATATTAACCACAAAATACACAAATTGTGAAGGTGTCTCATATCTGATCTGATTCCTACAATATTCATAATTCGAAACCATGTCCTGGAAACTAACTAATAAAGAATATACCACTTGAGCATTGTCACGTAATTACTGTGAGAGGTTCATTTAGTAAGGACACTTCACTCATCCTCCAGCTGTAACATACAATTTTTTTTATAATTTCCAATGAGATAAATTTGTATTGAAAGGAACAACATTTTTTTACATCTTTTGACGTTTTTTTATCTAAAAATACTATCTCAGATAATGGCAGCCTTTTGTAAATTTTTATTTTCAAGTTCAGAAATTGAATTTTCTACACTCTACTCAAGGAGCTGAGCTCCATCACGAGATTTAGTAAAAATGATTACCTGTTTTAAACAATCAAGTCAATCAGGAGGAAAGCACTTTTAACAGTAAACTTATTAAGTTATTAGACATACCAAAAAGATAAAAGACAATTGGAGTGTTTTATTTGAAATATGGGGGATTTTGAACTTATTTGATACTGCCATAACAAAGCTGTAATAATTGTTACGACATATTTTGTAAATATAAATTCTACAGCCTCCTTCTAATCAAAGAAAAACTATTGTCTGCATCTAACATTAGTTTTCTCACAGTTATGTGATTATATCTGTTGATAAAATAATGTTTTGTCCCAGGATGATTGTTCTACAGCAGTTTGTACATTGGTAGAGAAACTAGTGTCTTTCGTGTACTGTCAGTCCATTTAACTGTTGTATAGCAAGTTATTTTTTACCTGCTTCTTGATTATTTTCTTACAGGACAAAGCAGCTGGTGACGACGAAGCTCAGCTCATAGATGAGAACTTTTGCACTGCATTAGAATATGGGCTGCCTCCCACGGGTGGTTGGGGCCTAGGCATAGACCGACTGACAATGTTCCTCACCGATTCCAACAACATCAAGGTATTACATCAAACTGTAAAAGTCTCATATCTTAGTGGTTTCACTTTCTGATAACAATTACAGTCTTTTTAGTAAATAGTAAATATATATTTCAGTTGTGTTAGGGTTTTGACTGTGGTTTACTTTTGTTTTTAAAAGTTGAACAAAACAGGTAGAACTCAAGTAGATCACCTCTGTTATTTCTAAAAGAAACAAAACTTGGAGAAATTTCGCTATAGTTTTGGAATCTTTTTGAACACAGGGATTATAAAACAGTTGAATTTAGTAGGGTTATAAAAGTGTCACTATCCAAGAAGAGAGGAAATAACTCACTAAATATTCTTATTAAACACTTTTAATCCTTTGGGGACCGAAATGATGAAATATTGTCATTACTAATATTCACGTTTAGGACCAAATGACGATATCCCGTCATTCAAATTTTGTTACGTAAATATCCAATTTACCATTTATGATAACTTTGTTGATAACGTCTTTGGGTTGATACGCAGATGTTAGAGAATGCTTTTTTAACATCTGGAGCCAGCTGTTGGAATTTAACGTCAAAAGAACTGACAATAATAGACGGAGTTAATTTTAACAGACAAATCTGATAGTATTAACAAAATATTTCATGTTACATTTTTTTATTTTCAATCTGATTGTTATAATTTTTCTGTGTTTGTAGGTGATTAAGTTTAAACTTCAATAAAACAGTTTCCCACTCGTAAAAGATTTTTTGTTTACGAGCTGTAAGCATACAAAAAAAGTTTTTTTAAAACAAAATACACTTTTTTATTGACAAAATATAAATATTTAAAAATTTTGAGATGACTTTTTGGACATTTATTCTGATAAAGTACTCAATTACAAACATTCTGGTCAAAGAAGTACCCTTGTATCTTTATTAGAACAGATTTAATAGATAAATGTATAAAGACTTGCATTTTTCCATATTTTCAGCCTAAATATTTGAGATTTCGCACTTGAAAAGTGAGGGGAAAAAGTTGGCACTTTTTTTTGTTGGCCCTCAAAGGGTTAAGTTGACTCTTATGGACAAGTTCATTATATGTATTTCCTTCCATAGTTGGAGTATGTATGAGCTCTTATATCCAACTATTAGAGACATGGAACTTACAGGAATTTGGCTCTTTTCACACTTGGTTTTCCTGTTAAAATAAAAATTAATTTTTATATCAGATTTTATTTTCACAAAAGGGCAAGTGCCTGAATTGTTTAGGTTTTCTTTAGGATTGGAAAGCAGACTTACCTTTTTTTTAAATTCCGTTGGCATGACATGGAGATATTTGAAGGCCACTGGTTTTCAGTCCATCACAGAAGAGCGTAGCAGTATTGATTTTACCCTCTTCTTTTACCCTTTTATCTTCTCTTTTACCCATGTTTGTTTTACATTTATGTTTGTGTGTATGTTAACTCTTAAATGACTTGCTAAAGGAATTTTTTTAAATTGTAAGCCTGCTTTCCTGTCCTAAACAAACCCTAAAACCTCTATATGAGAATTGTACAGTACAGGCATTAGTAGTGTATAAGGTAAACATTTCTAATATCTCTCAGCAGACTAACACTGCTGAACTTGGATTTCTAATTCCACTTTATATGCACAATTCTCCAAATTTTCTTAGAATTAAATAAATATATAACTTGGCAAGCAGATGGCATTTTATGTACTTTCAGATGAGAATAAGAAAATGTTGTTTCTGCACTTACCTAATTGAAATTTTATTTAGTCTTACATGTGTCAGTTTTTTCCACCATCATATACAAAGAAAATATAAATAAAATTAGTATGCCACATATTTACAACAACTGCTACAACCAGTAAAAGAAAGATGCATATGAGGAACATGACACCGGCACAAGGCTCTTTAAAGGAGTTTAATTTAAAAATTTAAATTTTCAGGAAGTGCTATTTTTCCCAGCAATGAAACCTGATGACAACAGGACCAAAGAAGATGATGGGAATCATGATGTTTTGGCAACGTAGCAGGGCGTACAATAAAGAAGCTGAAAATGTGATCTGTCGTTGTTATTGAAGCTGCCCCAAGCTAACTTGCTCATCATTAGTGTGGTTTCTGCCCTAATTTATAACCTGTATTATTTATATACATGTACAAGTGAATGCATTATTTTTTAAAATAACGAGGTTAGGTATTAAGGCCCTTGCATTTAATTAATATAATAGGGGAGATAGTCATCAGCAAACGAACCAGAAGAGATAAGTCCGGGAACTTACACAGGAAACAAGTAAAAGGCACAACATAAGATACAATACTGGTACCTTCCTGAGTTTGGTAGGTTCCTGAACCTTCCTAAGGTTTCACAAAGCTTGAGTGCTGAAAGCTGAGCAAGTGTCAGTAGTACTGGAGCTTTATGTCTTGTGCCTTTGTATGTGTTTGTAGACATATCTTTTCTGGTAAGTATTCTGGTGCACTGTCTCTTACATTATATATTAATTTCTCAAACAATGCAAATAGTTATATTTACTAAAATAGTTTTATTAATTTGTAAAACCTGAAAACATAACAAAATCATCCATGAATATTGTAAAAACGACATAAAAATATCTCAACTAAACTGTGTTTTATTTTACGTATAGCTGTCCAATTAAATTTCGGTAGAAAATTAAAGAAATGAGCTAAAGAAATAAGTTGAGAAATCATACAGTGTATTAAAAACGTGTTGGTCTGACAGTGTTAAGATACTGTTGATAAATACTGTACACAATGATAAATGTATTGTATCTTTATTAATGTTACAATTTTACCTAAATTGTTCAAGTTTCAAATGTACACACTCTATAACAGTATGACTTTTATGTCAGGCAACTTAACCAATGATCATTAGTAACACTCTTGTCCCTAATATATCATTCTGTGAGACTATTTAATTAAACATTCTAAATATGCAGGGAAGTACAGTTTCTACCGGTTTCATTAGTATTTTGCTCCATCTAATCATATTAAATTGGTTACATACATGTAAAAATTATCATATTAACGAGGTCGGTTTACAAAATAATAGTACATTAACAGTTTGAAATTTGTATTTAATTTATAAAAATGTTATAATAAATTTTGTGTACAGTAGTAGTTGTGGTCTTTTTTTAGGATTTAATTTGTAGTTTTTAGTTACTGACTTTGCATCACTAATTTCATTATTAGTAAAGGCGATAAATAAACTAGTTGAATTCTACAAGAATATTGACTGGACTATTTTCATGTACAACAGTTGTCTGTATTGTACTTAAGAATTAGTAATTTGTTTCATTTCACTAGTTCTACTAAAATCTTCTGTAGATGACTCATAGAAACACACAATGAGTCATTACTCCATGAAAAGGGAATATGATGTTGAACCTCTGTTTTAAAAACCATATCTACTTAGAAAATTAGGTTATGAGCTTGCCTGAACCAAAATCCACTAACATGTTCACTGCTGAAATATTTAAAATAATCATGGTGAAATGAAATATAATTTCTTAAAATTTAGGATTATATTTATGTTAAATGTCTTTACAGGTTGTTCTAAAACCATTGTAAGGGTTTTTTTTATATTTTGGTTAAAAAATATAAAAAAAGCATTCCGTTTGGCATCTGCCGCTCAAGATATCAACATTTGAAGCTGTGTATGGCAACTGCCATATGGTTTTTTTTATTATATTTTGTTCAATAACACAGTAAACAAGTTTTTACTGTTTTTATGACATAGTAAATCACACATTTATTTATGAACTTGTTTTTATGTTTGCTTTGGAAGTGGCATACATAAAAAGCAGTTCGTCTTTGACGGTTGTGGTGAGTTAATCTCGTGAGTGTAGTGGTGCGAGGACTACTTCCCCCCTGCCTCAGTGGAATTGGAAGCTGGTTGGATAAGTTGAATATTTCATATTTTTGGATTTATTTCGTGTAAAGCACTTTTTTATTTAAACACCCAACGCTTTGGAAATCTCCAAAAATTATCTACATATGAACAATCCAATGCTAATAAATAACTTTCAAACAACAATTGCATGTTGTCATTTATCGTTAAATTATATCATGATTATGCTTATTTTCACGACTCGTTTTCATAAACTACTATAACAACATAGTGAGAACGGAGGTTGCCAGGCAATCAACTAACTTAAAATAGTACTGAAGGTAGTCAGTTACATCTGTTATCTGATTGGTATTAACAAGAATTTAAATAATACAGCTGAATGTTTGTACCAATGTGAAACGCAATTCTGCCTTCGCCACAAATTGCGTTAAATGCAAAAATGCCATATAGCATTTGCCACAGTAAACTTTAAAAAAAATTCCAAGAACAAGTGAAGGTGCCAGTGGCCTTGACTGGAGGGTTCCGATGTTATCACAAGGTAACGGAGTCAAACAATATTGAGCGTGGTTGTCCCTTGGATGGATGACCGTCTGAGCGATCCCGTCCTTGCACGCAGCCCACCTGCCCAGTCACCGGTGGTGGTTCTGAAGTCACCCTTAAGCCAATGGTTCTCAGGTTGAGTGTTAGAGAGGGCCTCTTAGGCCTAACTTTGCCTTGTAAAATAAGACGATCTTTTAACTTCTAAGATTTAACAGCTGTTCAAATACATTTTATGTTCAGTGCATAGATTACTATTATTTTTCATAATTTATTAAAGTGTGCAGTTCTTACTAATTTTTGCCCAGGGACCTCTGTGTACCTATCATGAAGACCATAAACATCCCTTCCTAAACTCAAAACAATGTTCACAGATGTAATTAATTTTAGGTCTATTAAATTTAAGAAAAGTATAAATTTTAATACTAAAGAACAAATTGTCCTATTTATACGTTCATTACCATTGACAAGCTTTTGTTGAAGCATTTTACATTGACATTATATATTAAGCCTTCGCAGGCTGGATAGTTTCTGCAGCTGATGTATGTAAAATATGAAGTGAATCCCTCTATCATCCAAGGTTTGTTATTTCCATTTTAACCCTAGATCTGCGAGTACTAGAAATGCCCTCGTTTTAAATTTGAACGTGAATTCAATGTCCCAAAAAATTGATAAATGTAACCTACAAAATAAACACCATTGAATACTTAAAAAGACCTGTTACACTCCATGATCCAAGATAGATTTAAAAAATGTCCAAATGACTTATGCACTCACTCCCATAGTTTGAATTTAATTTAGTTAAGCTTGAATGACATTATTAAATCGTAAAACTAAAAAAGTAAATTCCAAGGATTCATTTCAAAAATAAACGTAGCAACACATCATTACTTAACATTTGGTATTTATTAAATTAAAATTATACTTTATTAACATGTTTTTTTTGGGGGAATCTTACAAAGTTTTATAGGCTTCATGTTTTATAAATTTCACGACCATACATTCTCTTTAATATTACTACTATCCTCTTTATAAAAATAATTTAATAGGGATGAATTTACATTTTATTATTTCAATTAATTATTTTATTTTCTATAAAGTAATTAAAATTCCTCTCTAACACTTAACCTGAGGATCAACAGCTTAAGGGTGACTTCAGAACCACCACCAGTGACCGGGCAGGTGGGCTGCGTGCATGGATGGGATCGCTCAGACGGTCACCCATCCAAGGGACAGCCACGCTCGATGTTATGTTGCTTATTTTGCGAAAACGTCAAAACACTCCGGTCAAAGCTAGGATATTCTCTCTTCTATATGCTGTTAGTGTATTCGTATTAACTGAGAAAAAAATGCCTCTTTTTGTGGCCAATGTTTCAAATCAACTTAAATCATCCCACAAGATGTGGAAAGAAATATAAAACAGGTTTTTTTAAATGTATTTAATACAAAGATTGAACTTGCACTTAAAAGTATCTATTCATGAATAGAAATATGTAAATTTATGAAATCAACCTAACCCTATATCAGTGCTACTGCAGCTTCATGATGTTGCAGAAAACATGATTTTACGACGTACAATGTTGTTTCTTTCATAAATCAGTTTGTTAGCATTACCAAAGATTATAAAACTTTAGTTCTAATTTTTATAGTTAAAAGTATAACAAATAATTGTATTTATAAGGCTGATTCATGACGTTCTCCCCCCACTTCATCAGCACATTCTACTACTAAAAAAAGTTACATAAACATAGGTCCAAAAATGCTTTGTTAGAGAATTACAGCCAGTTAAACATTTTTTTAATTCATGGATAAAGAGTGAAGTAACATTGTACACAACTTGTGAAAAGATAAATTATGACAGAAATGTCATGACTTTTTATGTAATTTGACATGAGAAAGCTAAAAATAGAAGGATTCAGAACTGGGTCTTTAGTAATTTTCAAGTAATTAGGGGTGAAATGAACAAAGTGGGGCAAGAAATTCAGTTATTTTACCTTTAGTGTACAATAACTTTGTTAAATGGGTAGTAAAGTCATAAAAAGATTGGCTGCTTGTGATGTCCTCCGGGGGTCGATCTCGCAGGGGGTCTGGGCCGTGGCTCCAAGTACTCTTCTAGCTTGTCCCGTGTTTGCTGTCGCATGTTGTGTTGGCGAGATGGTACCGCAAAGTACTGGTCAAGTTGCCCAAGTCCTATCGCTTCCAACTCTCCTTAGACTCAGTTTTCCTTCCTAACTCTTTCTCCAATATCTCATTCCCTGCCACTTGCTGGATATGCCTTCATTTGGGACAGCCCTCGGAAAATTACCAATAACCTATTGATGGTCATTTTGCTGATAATCCAGTAGGCCAGTTCGTTTCTTGAGGGATGGGACCGTCTACCTTACCGAGCTTCTGCTGACCTCTGTCGAATCAGCATTTGTCGGCCCAATTTTAGTGAATTTCATTATCTTTAGTCTTAACTTTCATGTGCTGTGTTGTAGTGTACTCTGCTGACCCTGCTTCCTTGACATTCTATCTCTTCCTGAGCTATTTCTCAAAGGATGTTTTACTCAAATTTACCTACTTCATTTCCTTTACTGTGCTTTCTGTTGTATTAATAAAATTTCAGAGTTACCAATAATTTATACATTGTAAATGAGGCAAATTAATAATTTGGTTAAGTAAACCACAAAGATTTAGATATATGTATGTTGTGAATGAATGAATAATAATGTGGTGGCACATGTGAAAAAAATCCAAATGAGTCATCAGTGAAGACTTGGCATGATTTCAAGGGCTGGACTTCCACTTAAAAGACATCTAGGCAATCGGTAACAAAATCCACATCAGAGGGCACTACATTTTTCAGCTTCTACAGCCTGGTGATTGTACAGGACGGTGTGATATAAGGTCTTGTAGTGAGCATGATGAAAAAGATCAGTTGACCTGGTATTTGGAAGTGGATCTTCTCAAGAAGGGGTGGACAACTTATCTTCCCATTCACCAAGTTATATAGGAAAATTATATCAGCAGCATCTCTTATTTGGCCAAGGGAGACAATCTCAATTCAAGCTCCAAACACTCAGTAGGGACATCCAGGAAATAAGAGCCGATCTTAACACCAATTAATCTAACAAAATTGCGTTAAATACTCTGCAACTTTGATACAAATATGTTTTGATAGGGTTTCCAAATAACTGAAGGATACTTCAGAAATGGGTGTATTATTATCTTGTAGAGAATATTCGGGACATTGGCTGGGAAATCACTCTCGGCTTACTATTTCAAACGGTTTGAATTTTCTTGATCTGGCACTCTGAGGCAGATCCCCGTGCAATAATGCCGAATTTGATGTGGGACTCGAAGAGAGCAAATTGACTCAATGAGGCTATTATGCAGTTTTTTTGTTCGTGATTTTATCCTTCAGATTGCAAATAGAGGTGTTGATAATTTAGCTAAGTTTATGGTTTATTCCATAGTAGGGTCCTTGTTTGCTGGTGATATTGACGATAAAATTGTAGTGGCCTGCATACATGATACAGATTTTGTCTTGGGGTGAAAAGTCATGAAAAGAGGTTATGTATATTATGAAAAAGAGTGGTCCAAGTATGGATCCTTGAGGATGCCACAAAATGTAGAATTTAGAGATTTGGTTTTGGCTTCGAAGTTTGAATGCTGATGTTCAATTTCTACTTGATGTTTTCTGTCGGTAAAGTAACAAATAATCCAGTTTAAAGCTCAGTTTTTCTATATTTAGTGTTTCTAGTTTTATTATTAAGATGTCTCTGTTCAAACTATGGCTTTATGGAGGTCCAAAAATATCCCTCACGCAATTTTTATTTTCCCAGAAGGCGATACTTTCATCAAGCTGTTTTAAAGCTGAATTTGTGGACTTGTTTTTTCGAAAACCATGTTGAGAAGGTTATTGAAAAATAAGTTTTCTAGATATTTCATAATTTGGCGGTTGATTGCCTTTTCAAGGTACTATGATAGTGTTGTTAAAACTGAAATTGTTTTATAGTTTTCAATTTGTATTTTTCTCCAATGAGACTGGAGCAACCACTTCTTCACTTTAGCAAACATTTTGGAAAGGTTCTCAGGATCTGATCTCATAATTGCATCGAATTCTGCAAATTTTCCTGGGCTCGATCCTGGGGAACGAGTTCTCTTTTTTTTGGCGAAAGAAACCCTTTGATACTCCAAATCTGTAATCCTTCTCATTCATCCCTAAGGCCCTGAATAGCGCTTTGCAAAACATCCGCGGATCTAAGCGAGCCAGCTCCGGTGGGAGGAATCTTCGATACATGTCATACAAGTCAGTGAATCCCGTCCTTGATGGGAATCTCTGCTGCATCAGTTCCAGCACACTGGTCATCCCGGAACACTGGAGTTGAGATAAGATGGAACTTCCTTCAAACTGATGATCAACCATTTTTTGATTTGGTTTGATACACCGAACAAAGTTTGTTCCCTGAAAAATGTACATTACAAAAATATCTTGTGATCATTAAATAAAGTTATTTTGTATCAATAAATAATATACAAATATATACACATTCCTCATTAACTTGACAAATTTAAAACAATTGCATCTTTCAATCTTTCTTGCTAACTTTCCTTACATACCGCGGAGATTACTGCAGTGATTCCAAGAAGCTAAACATAATCAATAAAACCCTTTAAGTTATTCATGCTTCATATAACAGAGTGGTTAGTATGGCATTACCCTAATCGTTAACAAATATTTATTGAATTTGGGGTTATTGCAGTTTTTATTCTGGATGAGTTTATTAAGTCCCTTTCCTATTGATGAGTTTATGATGTTTAGAATGAGGTATTGTAGTTCTAATTGGCAATATTTTATTAGATATGTCGTCGTATCCAGATGCGCCTTTTTTTGGAGTTGGTGAAAATTGTTCCGATGTTCTTTGAGAGTGATTCTTGTAAAGTTGTCTAGGTTAGCGAGATTGCACGTAGATCCAGGCTTATTTGAAAGGGGTGTGAGGGCTGGGTTTATATCAGTGTGGGGCCTCCTTGTCAGATAAAAAAATTATTTAATTTATTATATATTTTGTTGTATAGTGCAGTTAAACTTTACAGCCTCCTTGATCTGAAGTTAGAATCAAACCCTGCAGCTTTTAAAACAACAGTTCAAAAGTATTCTCGTAGAAAAATGTTACTACAGTGTTCGGGATTGTCTCACTGATTGGTTTGGTGTTAAGAAATAATTTGTTGTTGATGTTTATTTTAAAATATGAAAACTAAACTTAAGACATGGCTAATGCAATGTATTTTGTCACTTTGGCTAAATAAATGAGTTATTTGATCATTTATGAGTTTGTTGTCCACTGTAAGGTTGATGGTCTTGTTTTCTTTATCTGGGAGTTTTCCCTTTCATTGTTTATGGTAGTCCACACCTCTTTACTTTGGTTTACAGACTTTTATATTTTATTAATTGTGTTTTGATTTTTTTCTTTTAATCCCTGAGGAACTACAGAGTTACATCAACGTATCTTGAAAAATTAGTTCCAAGTTTTAACTGCAGAACGCGACGGTTAAATACCGGTAACTACAAAACCATCTCAGTAAAGGTCTAGAGACTCCAAGAGTTTCCAGTTTTGCCAACAAGCGTGAACGGCTGATTATATCAAAAGTTATACTGAAATCCAGGTAGATACAAGCTAGTTGGTTGCCTTAGAAAACTTAAAGAATCTTGCTAGTAAATACTACCAAGTTAGATGTCGTTGTTCTTCCGCACTGAAAACCAACCGTGTCACTGGGGAATAATTATGCTCTTAAATACAAATATCAATAGTCAGTATATTCAAGGCCACCTTCTCAAACAACTTTGCTACAGCTGACTGGACGACTATAGGCCTCTAATTCCTGGAATTTCCTCTATTGACACTTTTGTGAATAGGCACAATAAACCCCAAATTGAAGAAGACCCCTTGTCTTAGTAGCGTGTTGAAATACATTGCAAAATGAGGGGCCAACATTGCACTGGATAACTTAAGAACAAATGTGGGAATTCGGTCCTTTTGAGACATTAAGATTTTTTCCATTTTAGTTTCGGATAGCTCCAAAATGTCTAAAGATTAGTTGTAAAACATTCATCTACTCATGACATATTGTTAGTGGCACTGTCTTGGCGACCGAAAACTCTCTTATCTGGTTACGAATTTTGTTGAATTAATCATATTCATGCTGAATGAGCGTTCTTTTAAATTGGGTTTAAATACTGAGAGGACAAACTAAATTTAGCTTGATGTGTTTGGACGACTGTATTATAATAAGCAGTAAAAAGTGTCTTTGCCTTTGAAAAAAAATCAACCTCCCTCCTTGAATAATTACATCCAATGAAAGTCAAACTTTTATTTATTCGTCTGTGGATTACAACCGACTTCAGCTTCAGCCTGAGCTAGTTATGAGACGAGTCGAGTACTAGAGCGACTCGAGTCAATCATACTCGAGTACAAAGTATTCGGTGTCCTCGTCATGGCTGAGAGATAGGAAGCGTTTCAAGCACGGTAATTAGAACAATATTCTAGTTACCGTGGTTTCAAGCGTAGCGCTGTCCGAGTCTGAACTCGGAAGACGCCATTTTTAGTTCCGTAAAAGAGACCGAGTCTGATAAAAAATTGACGAGATCGAGTCTTGGAACGCTTGTTTAGTTTCTGTAACGATTCATGAGACCGAGTCCACAGCTAGAACTCTAGAGAAAGTACAGTACAGACTAACCTAACTCAATTAAATTTAGCAACTTTATAAAACTGTTTTAAACGATTCCATATATGATGTTAGTTTAATATGTAATTGTGTGGTAATCAATCCATAAATTACACGACACTTACATATAATATATTTTTATTTTATATTTTTTTATTTTACATCATCAGTAAAAAAAAGTTAAAGGAAATTTAGCTCTGTTTCGAGGCAGAGATTGGTACTACTGTCTAGCCGGTTTCCCGCCAATCTGGATGACGCGTCATCAAGCCAGTCAGTTTAAATAAGTTGTTGTTAATGTGGTTTGTGACAAATAAACCAGAAATAAAACAAAAAAAAAATTGGGTCTCAGCTGATTTAAAATATATGTCCTAAATATAGTACATTCGGTCTTATCTACTTTAAAGCCATATATTTTTCTAGGACTCAATACAGTTTATGTAGGCTACACGTCCTAAAAATAGCACACTGGGTCTCAGGAGGATAAATAAAAAAGACTTAAAATATGATGATAATAATAAGCCTAGATTTAACCCTCGAGCCGGCAGTTTTAAAAACTCTGGGATTGAGAAAATGTATGTAACAATTTTAGATCATGATATTAATTTACTATTTTTAATGGCACTAACCATTTATAAAATAAATTTGATGAAGTAATTAATGAAAATAATATCTTAAATGAGAGCGTGAAATAATGAGTAAAGCATAAAGGAACGAGAAGAGATGCTGGCTGCAATATTAAAACAAGCAGAAGAACTTAAAAAAGAGAATGCAGAATTAAAAGTGAAATTAAATAACTAAAAGCATGTAGACTCTAATTATAATTCAAATGAGTGCATTGTAGCATTGTTTGAAGTGTTTTCAGAAAAACCACAGTCATTTGAGGATTCTTACATAAGCTTATGAGACGCCGGATGCTTTAGAAGTTCTAAAAAAAGTGTTCCACAGAAGCCCAGGAACAGTATGAAGGTCTTGATGATAATAATAATAATAAAAAAAAATTGGGTGTGCGTCGGACCACACGGTGGAAGTTATACTTCTTTGGCCATTCTCATACACCCACTCACGCACACAAACAGACAGGATATATAAATGAAATATAAGACATTTTTCAATATTATTCAATATATTTATCTTCAATATATTATACGTGACTTCATTATTATATTATACACCTACCCGCCCACCCATACACGTACAAAGGTACTGACCCACCTGCTCACCCATATACGTACAGTGGTACCCACCCATACACGTAAAAAGGTACTGACACACCCGCCCACCCATATACGTACAGTGGTACTGACCCACCCGCTCAACCATATACGTATCAGTAATTTCTTCGATTAAATTTCTTCGATTAACAATCGATTAATCGATAGTTCTTAAAAATTTGTTCTTACTTTTCAGCGTAAGAAAAGTTTCTCGACCAACATCCCATCCCAAAGTGTCTAACGGGCGCAAAGAAGTATAACTTCAAAACATAACAGTTAACCATTTTAGATGTTACAATACAAAATGTATGACTAAATGAAAACCTATCTAACAAATATGTTTGTAGGTCAACCGGCCACACTAGGTTCTGTGATAAATGAAGGCATCACGTCCGAGTCCACACCATACGTTTGCCAATTCATCGTGCTCTTCTGAGTCCACTCATTCTGACTCGAGTCTCGTGTGAACTGACTCGAGAACATACAAGTTCTTTCTGGATTCGAGTCCAGCGAGTACTTTTTACTCGCCTCGTCTCATCGACATCGCTACTCGCTAGCCTAAGCCAATGACTGTCAAGATTGTGAACTAAGTGTACGTGAACTTTAAGTCCGTATAAACGTCAATTGTAAATAATCATGAATGTAAGTATGTATAAATAAATGTATGTTATTCATTTTGTAATATAATTAGTTCAGTAGTATTGTATTTCTTACGACTTGTGTCATTTTCAAATAAAAATTAAAAGGCCCCATCTTTTATAGGTTAATCAAGTATGTCTGTGTAAAATCACAAAAACCAAATAGGCCTATATGATAATAATTTTGACTACCATAATTTTTATGTTTGTGTTTACTAAGGCCTGTAAAGTTCTGTTCTAATTAGGCTTAGTAATGTTGTCTTTTGTTGACAATTTAAGTCTCAGTTGTAAAATTCATATGCTAGGTTTATATAAAACATCTTAAAGCTAAACTATGTAACAGCCTAACCAAACAAACATTACATAATTTATTACTATGCCTAGCGTACACAAATACTATTTTATAACTACCAAGAATATTCCTCCAATCTTATTTAGGCATTATAAATACATAGTCCTATAAATTACTAAAAACGATATTTAACACTCTTAACAGTCTCTGAGACCAGACAGGTATTTTAACTGAACGAAATTGGCTCACCTGATTGTTTTGACTCCTTTCTCCCACACAGTAGCTGTCAAGTAGATTCCAGCAAATAGTTATTTCGAGCCTTCAGTTGGCTTTAAGCTGTCGTTCCGTACATAGAAGAGCTTTAGAGTTTTTGTTACTGTACTCCTGTACCAGACGATACGTTTAGTGTTTGGTGAGTCTTGGTCTGAGATGGTAATGATACTTATTACGTTTGAAGTTTTTGAATGTATCTCAATATAAATATTATTATATAGTTTTGTTTTGTATATAGTGCATTGTGTGTATATTATATATAGTCTTTGTGTTTTGGTTCACTATCTATTTTGTATTTAGCATGGCTCATTCCAGAGATTTTAATGACATATTTTGTAACTTCTTTACAACAATGTAGAGGAAGAATGTGACAACAACGTGGAAGATTCAGGATCAAGAACCTGATTATTTGGTTTCTGATGCTGACCGTCAAACTAGTGATTGGATAGATTTAAATTAATACCCATATTTAATTAAAAAATATCACTATAGTAAACAAAAAAAATGCACCTTAATTTTTTCACAGCTTAGGACAACCAATGAAAAAATTTCAAAATGTTCTGAAGTAGGAATTCAAAATGGCGGCTATCCAAAATTTTTAAACAAGAATAACTTTTAAAATAATAATCGATTAAAACTCTTACAAAATAACTTTTTTTTAGAAAATTTAAAAGTAAATCTAACGATACCTTATTTATATCTAATAAAAAAGAAACTAGATATGACACTTTTTGTGGCGCATTGCAGTTGGTGCAGTTCAATGTACGCAGCCATTACAAAACAACTTGTAACCGTGCAAGAGGACATTTTGAGCAATTCCAATAAGCTGACTCTGCATAAGGCAATTAATTAATTTAAATTAGTTTAAAACTATTAACTTAGGATTTGTTATTATTTTGTTAACCCTCGCATTGGTGATCAAATTTGCCTTGACTGGCAGGCCATTTTTACAGTTTGTGCAAACGTTTGTTTGAAAATCATAAAATCAGGATTTGATCAGAATATAATGTAGGCCTACTATATAGCACTGCATTACAAAATTTATGTTCTACAACATAAAAGGTAAAAAAAGTTTTAAATTATTTAGAAAACTTTTTTTGTAGTTTGGTGTTAGAATTTTTATTTTCCGTAAAACAATTTTCTAATTAGTGACCATGTGTACAATTAGACATATTGACCTGTACCAACTGGCACTCGCCACAATAAGTGTCAATCTCTTTTATTTTTATTAGATCTAAATAAATAAGGTATTGTTAGATTTGCATTTAAATTTTCTAAAGAAAGTTATTTTTGTGGAAGTTTTTTTTATTATTATCTAAAAAGTTGTGCTTGTTTGAAAATGTTGGATGGCCGCCATTTTGAATTCTTACTTTAGGACATTTTGAACGCTTTTCACAAGTTGTCCTTACTATTATCATTGATTTTATACACAAATAGATTTCCCATCCAATGTTAAATTTTGAGTCTCAAAATATCAGCTGTTTTTGTGGTCCATTGTGGAGCGCTAGTGTAGTTCCATGTAAATGTAATGCAGTTTAAACCAGCTGTGGTTGCGGGCCACACTAACTAACAAAATTACTGCCACAAATATTCCTATTAGATGGTTTATCTATTGTAGGTGTATATAATCAAGGCTATTATTAAAGTATATACAACATTTTACATTGTTAAGAAAAAAATAATTTTTGGAAATAAAACAAAATGGCGGCTCTGTGAGTAAGTTTGGAATGATGTGATATTTAGATTCACTCTTAGCCCAGAAATAATACCTCAAAATGTTGGTAAATAGTTCTGAAACACCCTGTATATTATTAGTGAAAAGGGTTTTATGTATTTTTATAAACATTGCAGATGGTTGAAGGTGAAGGAGTGACTCCAGCCTACATGCAGTTGGCTCACTGGAAATTTGCACTCAAGTTGCCTGAATATATGAATGATAAAGATCTGAAAGAAAAGTTGATGAATGGTATCAAACAAGGCAATATGGCTCCCTACTACAAAGAGGTAAGTGTTCCAAGAATCAAGCAAAACTCTATTGTTGTTGGCATAGCTACGACCCGTGGTAGTATACTGATGATCTCAAAACACCTAAAAAACACCTCCAGTAATAATTTACTGACACAAAGGCTTTAAATGTTAAAATATGAACAAATCGTAAAAAATATAAGTATATTTTGTCTACGTAGGCCTTAAAGTTTAGGAATATGAATAAATTGGGTTTCTTTTGTGGAAATGTGCTATTTTTTGCCAGATTTTTGTGTACAGGTTATGTTTGTTTTGGTTCGGTTGTTTGTTGGCTCTAGTTGTATTGAAAGTGTATAAAGGTGTTCATATTAATTAGTGCTTTATTTAGCACAGAACAAGATGATGGTAATAAGAGTAATGAAATTAACAAGAACATAAACTTGTATATGAGTTACGTGTGCTGTTTGCAGACTTTTATTTCAGTGGGTTAAACACTGAAATAAAAGTTTGTCAACATTTACAGATAATTAGTAGGGGAGACTGGGGCACTTTTGGACTGGGGCACTATTGGACAATGCCTTTTATAGCCAGAGGGATTTTTTTTCTCCCTTCAATTTCCCTTTATGGTATGCCTGAGACAGTCACATTTCACTGTGGAAAGTTTGGCTAGTGTGGCACATCTTCTTAGAAATAGATTTCTTATTTTATGTTTTTTACCCAAAATGAAGTGATTTTGCATATTCACAAACTTATCTCTTTCACAGTAAGTATCATCCTGAATCAATTGTGTCTATTATTTTTAAATTTTTAGTTCAACTGACTATGCAATGAATTCATTCATTTTGAGGTTATGTCACCTCCTTTCTGTAATCTTCAATTTTTATATCTTAACCTACCTCGGGGCAGTTTTGGACAAAAGTATGGGGCACAATTGGACAAAACATTATTTTATGTTTTGTCATTGCTACATACTGTTTTTTGGTTTTTCCAGGTTAAAGATGGTTAGGAAGTATATAAAGAAAACAGATAGGGCTAATATTTCTGAAGAATCTATAGTAGCAGCATTAAATGACTATAGAAATGGTAACTACCGATCCATTAGGGAAGCTGCCGAAGCCCATGGGCTTAAAAAGTCGACCCTACATTTCAGACTCAACAAAGTAAAGCAAAAGGAAGTCAACAATGAGAATAGGCTTATAGCTAATGAGCCTAACAATGGTAATGGAGCTGATGAGCTTAACAATGAGGATCATGTCAATGAGCCTGTGGGCAATGAAAATGTAACTTTATTTCAAGAGGTTGAAGATGAGCACCAGCCAGTAAAAGAGGTTACTATAGAAGATATGGCCCCTGTTTATAACACTAAATACTCTCAAAGACAAGTATTTACACCTGAACAGGAACAAAAAATTGCAGACTACTGCATTGAAAGGTCCAGAATGAACTATGGCCTAACTTACATGATGGCCAGGGAATTAGCCTTCAAATATGCCTTAGCTTTGAATCTCGAACAACGCATACCTGCTAAATGGCGTACTACAGGCTTAGCAGGAGAAGAATGGCTAAACCATTTTATGAAGAGACATCAAGGACTTTCACTCCGCCAAGCAGAAAAGACTAGTCTGTCCAGGAACACTAGCTTTAATAAACACAATGTGGGAACGTATTTTGACAACCTAGAAACTTTGTTCGCAAAAGTAGCAGTTCCTCCGTCAAGAATTTTAAATTTGGACGAGAGTGGAATAAGTACTGTGCTGGAGGCGCCAAAAGTGATTGCAGCAAAGGGAACAAAACAGGTGGGCCAAGTCGTATCAGGAGAGAGGGGGGAGCAAATAACTTTCTGTGCCATCATATGCGCCGATGGGAGTTACTTGCCACCAATTTACATTTTCCCAAGAAAACGCCCAAACTTTGCCTACATGATTGGGGCACCTGAAGGAAGCAAAGATCTTTATTCTGATTCTGGTTGGATGACATCAGCTCTCTTTTTAGAGACGCTTAAACATATCCAAAAGGCCACAAAATGTTCTAAAGAAAACCCCGTGGTTTTAACCCTGGATAATCATGAGTCCCACATTGGCTTGGATGTGGTGATGTACAGCAGAGATCATGGCATACATATGATCACTAGCCCTCCACACACAACACACAAAAGTCAGCCGCTGGATGTAGCAGTTTTTAGTCCGTTTAAAAGGCGCTTACGTTCTGAATTCAATCTTTGGCTATCTCAACATCCTGGTCATACAATTACAATTCGAGAAATTGCTCAGCTTACTGCTAAACCATTTGTTGAATCTTTCACTGCATCTAACATCAAAAGTGGATTTCGTAAAGCTGGAATCTATCCACTCAGCCGCAGTGTGTTCACTGACAATGATTTCAAGGGTGCCAGTGTGACTGACCGTGTTATGTTATCGCAAGTTGAAGAAACCAACAACCAAAATCCAGTGCCTGGTACATCACGTGACTTTCCGTTGATGGAAAACACCCAAAGCTCTGACGACCCACAAGGCTCACAATCAACTATTGACCAGAATGTACCTGGCCCATCAACGCCACAACCAGTAAATGTTAAAAGACCTACTACATTGACGCTTACTCCAGAGGATGTCATGCCTTACCCCAAATACGTTCCTAAGGGAAAGGAAAGGCGAGGCCGAAAAAAAGGTCGTTCGCGAATTCTGACTGATACTCCAGAGAAAGATGCTCTTGTAGCGGAGTTAAAAGAAAAAGAAGAGAAGAAAATGTTGGTGGAAAAAAGAAAACAAGAGAGGGCAGTAAAAAAGGAAATTAAGAAGAAAAAAACTGAGGGGGTCTGGAGAAAGCCGTATCAAGATGACTCATCTAGCAACGAAGATGAGATACAAATAAAACTAGACGATGGAGGCCTTAGTCCAGAAGACTTTTCTGAGGATGAAGAAGAACTGTTTGATTTCCTTCCTGATAAAAAGTATGGCACAAATGACTTCATACTGACAAAGTTTGCTTCTAAGAAGACCATCTACCACTTTATTGCCCAAATAGAGGAGCATGTGACTGATGGTTTCAGTGTGAAATTTCTCAAAAAGAACCAAAACTCTTACAAGTTTTACTTCCCAGAAAATGTTGAAGTCAGCTTTGTCGAATCCAAAGACATTGAGTTCAAGCTGCTACAACCAGATATAATTGGTGGGACATCCAGAGCAGCAAACTGCTTTGTTTTCAAGGAAAATTTGACTACTTTTAATTTCAAATAGTTTTTTATGTGTGTCTTTTGTTTTTTTTAGTTATAAAGTTTGTATATATGTTTCCTTAAATATAGATGTTGTTTGAAACCTATAAATGAGTTATTTTTATGTCCAAATAAACCAATTTTTAGCACTGTCCAATTGTGCCCCCAAAAAAAATCAATTTGTCCAAAACTACCCCGCCGGGGCAAATTTGGACAAAATGTAGAGGTTTATAAAAAAAAATATTCCACATAAAAGGGTGCTCAAATTATCTTGAAAATTTGTTGTGGGGTTCTAGAAGACCAACTAAACACCAGGTTAAAAACTAAAATTTTTATCTAACAGTTTTCATAATTAGAAAAATGCATAAAGTGAAACATGAAATTTCATCCAATAGTGCCCCGGTCTCCCCTAATAACACTATAATGTAACTGCAACTCATTATTACTGTTATTTGGTGGTATTCATTTTGGTTGGTTCACAGTTGGTTATGACTGTGGCTGGCAACAGCAAATACTGGAGTCAATCGTGAGCAATGAATCAGCGAGGCACATTGCTGTGTTTTTATATTCTATTAAGATGAAGATACTATTTATTCTTCTAAAAGACTTCCATTTCTTCAAATCTGAACCAATATAGACATGTAAAAGTGATTACTTAAGTATTAGAGTGGTTTATGTATAGCAAAATAGTTTAAAATTAGCTGGCAGTCAATGCGAGTATGACTATTATTTACGTGTTTTAATAAATTAACAGTACAGTAATACATTTATTTTTGCACTAACCTGTATAGACGTATATTCCATAATATATAGTTTTATGTACTTTAAAACTACAGTATATGCTTTTCTAATCATAAATTGTCGGATAAAAGACTGGACAATATCATTGATAGACGAACAGTTGTGATAGAAGAAAGAGTGGAGTCAGTTAAGAGGGAAAATTAAGCATTTAGAAAGAGGTTCCTGGCCAGAACATAGGAGGCACAGGAAGCATATAAGTAATCAAGTGAAAGAGAAGAAAAGAGGAACTGACATATATGTTAGTAAAGGATGCCAAAGGAAATGAGAAGGTATTGCATGGAAAATACAAAAATGGTTGATAGCAATAGAATGGAAATTGAGAGTGAGGAGGGATTTAGAAAGAGTTATGGAGAGGATATTTTAAGAGGTTGTTTAATCCAAATTCCGAGGTGGATGAAATGGTTGTGAAAAGAAAGGTTACGAAGAGTAGAAGAGAAAAGTGACTTGACATGGAAGCAGGTAGAAGTAGCTCTAATAAAAATAGGAAAAAGAGAAGGAGCTGATTTTAGAACAGGACAAAAAAGTAGAATTTTTAGAGTATCTCGGTAGTGTATTGCAAGAGAATACAGAATTGAAAAAAAAATAAATAAATAAATAAATTAACAAAGTGGGCTGGCAGGAGGATTTATGAAGGCAACTGGAAGACTGATGAGGAATAGGGATGTTTTCTTGAAATTTAATAAGATTTAGTATAAAACATATGTACTTATAATGGTGTATTGAGCGGATAGATGGGTGATAGGACAGAAGAATAGAGTAGAATACAGGGTTGCAAAATGAGATTTTTAAGGGGAGTAAAGTGGGAGTGACCAGAAGAGATAGCATAAGGAATTAATTAATTAGGAAGAAAGCTGGGGAGGAGCTATTATTGGATATAATTTGAGGCCAACTGAGGTAGGTCTGACATGTTAGAAGGATGTAGGAATTCAGGGCACCAAGAAGAATAGAATAGAAAATGTCTTTATTTGTTATCTTTGAGATTACAAATAGTGTCAGAATAACAATTTGTGCTTAGTATTCATGCATCTAGATGTGACTATACAAATCTATTTTGGTTAAGAAATTCTTCAACGGTGTAGTAGGGTCGTTCTACCAGACATCTATAGATCTTCTTTCTTGTCATCTGGATGTTATTTCCATTCTTGACTTCTGCTGGCAAGATGTTTAAGAACTTAGCCCCCATATAAGTAGGTTGCCTCTCATAGATTTTCAACCGGTGAGCGGGTAGAGTGTAATTGGATGCTGTTCTCGTTTGCTACATGTGTACATCAACTCCCTCTCCTGAGATTTTTAGTTAAGGCTTATCTTATCTTATATAAAAGTGAGACAACAATAGTTAAAAATAGAGAGATGTTTCAAGAATGTATAGTCCCACAATTGTAAGGATTTTTAGGTCCTTAAAGGAACTCTTACAAGTATCCTGAGCATTAAGACCAGCTAGTATGTATATCGCTTTTTTCTGTGGGATGAGGACTTTATCCATGTTTTCTTTAGTTAAGCCTCCCCAGGCAATTAACCCATATCTTAAGTGAGATTCAAACAGTGCATGGTAAGCTGTTCTGACAATCTCACTATTGCATACTTGTTTTATTCTCTTCAAAACATAAAGGCCAGAGCTGAGTTTTCCACACAGCTGCTCCACATGACTGTTCCAAGTAAATTTATCGTCAATGGTCAACCCAAAATATTTTGTTTCATTTACAAGTTCTAGTTCTATAAGTTCAGTAACTTGGTCCTTTCCTCTTCCAAGCAGGAACTGTTGGATTTTCTGTTCGTTTAAAGCAAATTGATTTATTTGACAGTACTGCTTAGCCATATTTACTGCTACATACGTCTGAACTTCAAGATTCTCTGGTGTTTGACTTTTTAGCAGTAAAGCTGTGTCATCAGCGTACATGATAGAATCGCAGAATTCTTTAAGATAGGAAGGTAAATCATTTACAAAGATAATGAAAAGTATAGGACCAAGAACTGACCCTTGGGGTACTCCTCTTTTAACTATTAGTGGGCTGGAGATAGTTTTTTGTGTTTATCCATTTTCAGTGGTCACGACTTCTACAACCTGTGATCGCCCATGTAGATAGGTTCTAAACCATCTAGCAGCAAGTGCTCTTACTCCCATCAGCTCTAGCTTATTGTGAAGCAGATCGTGTCCGAGACAGTCAAATGCTTTGGTGTAATCCAAGAAAATAGTTGAAATTGTATCTCCAGAGTCAATGGAAGTTGCAATAAATTCTGATAGCTCTGCTAATGCTGTTGTTGTAGATTTTCCAGTTCTGAAGCCATACTGTTCATGTGGAAGCAAGTTGTTCCTTTCCAGGTGTTCGAGGAGTCTTTTCAGAGAGTTTTGAGAATGTGGGCAGCACTGAAATGGGGCGATAATTTTCTTGTTGTTTAGCACTGACTTTTTTGAGCTTAGGATACACTTTTTGCAATTTTTTTAGTAGGAAAAACCCTTTGTGCAAAAGATTTACTTATTATATCAGTTAGCGGACAAACTAGTGCTTGAGCACAGATCTTTATCAGTTTAGCAGATTTTTCATCCAGTCCAGCTGAGTTTTTAGGTTTCAAATTTTGTATTGTTTTTAGGACTTCCTTCTTATGTTGTTGGCCATAAAATGAGATTATTTTCAATTTTTGATGGTTGCAGCCCTTGTTGAGATTTATTTCAAGTTTTAGGGGTTCAGTCGTTGTAGTTTTATCTCTCCTGTTTGAATCGATGATGTTCCACATGGTTTTGCTTTTATTGGGCGCATCTTTGATTACTTTGGTATAGTAGTTTTTTCTAGATTTTTTAGCATTAAGTCATATTCCTTTTTTAAAGTAGAAGCTAGAGCTTTTGCATCCTCAGATCCAGATAGGAGATATGCTTCATTAGCTTTGAGGAAGTTATTCTTCATATTTATAATTTCAAGGTCGTTTATGTGATGTTTATTATTATTACTTCTTTTTCTTGTTTTTGTTCTTGTGCTGATGTAGTTTAAATAATATGTATAATATTAAATAAAAACTATTCCAATGAAATTGTTATAAACTGCATCTGGAGAAATTTCTTTGTCGACATCGTCGCAGTTTTGCCGCTCCAGTAGGTTTTTAATTATCTGAAGATTCTGCTCACTTAGGTTCCTCTGGGTGGTTGTTGGGAGAGACACTTTAATATTTGATAAATTTATTGAACAGGCGTGGCTTGTGTGGTCTGATATGAAAGTTTGTAGTACTCTGGTTGTTAGCTCATTTGCAGGTAGATTTGTGGCTATCATGTCAATCGAGGTTTCACATGTTATTGTTATACGAGTAGGTGGTAGATTAAGCCTGGAGATGTTGTAGCTTGAGAGAATATTACTTAATTCTTGCTCATTTTTTTCAGCTTTCAATGAGTTCACATTTATGTCACCCATAATGATGATGGAGCTCTTCCAGGTTGGGATTTTGTTGAGGACGTTAGAGAAAGCATCCATTCCTTCGTCAAAATCTCTGTCTGGTCTATAGACTCCCACAATATAGAAATCTTCTTCCTTAAACTTAAGTTTTATACCAGCCATCTCACATACAAGTTCTACACTGTAAATATTTGCATCAAGAGTACTTATTTCGCATTTTAATTGTTCATTTGTATATATTCCAACACCTCCTTTTTGGTTATGCTTTCTTGAAAAGAATTCTGACAGATTGAATCTGTTCCGTACTTAGTATTAAATATTGTACATATAATTACTTGTAATTCATAATTAAGTAATTTAATATTTTGTTCCTCTTATCTGTTTTTATAATCTCATAAGCATAAATTGTTACTCACATACTTATAACATATTCACATGTTACTATATTGAAATTTAAATAATATTACTGGCCTCTATGCACATGCACTTGCCAAAAGTCAAATATCAGGTGACATTTTCTAACCCTTGTAACCGGTGGTGTGAACCCCGTCAACACGCTTCACCCCTATACCTAAAATTAAAACCCGCAGTTGAACTCATGCTGCTATGCGGAACGGTACGCTCGGATCTCGCGACTCGATTGCCGTGACCCTCTCTCATAATGTTTAATGTTTATCTCATTAACCAGTGATCTTTTTTGTTCCTCTATCTCTCTTCTCTCGATATACTCGGCATTTTATTCAAAGTGAACTCTAAACAGTGTTGTGCTCCAAACTGACCGCTGGACAACATCGATACCCCAGGCCTGGTGGATCCATCTCTACGGTCATCTCATCTCTCATCTTCTCAGTTCTTCGTTCCAAGATATTTGCTATCTCCTCTAAAGGTACAGTTGGTTCCTTTTGATTACTTTCTACTTATAAAACGCATCTCCCTGTGATCGTTCGTGGTAACGTCTTTTGTAGTGTTTCCTCTACTAACGTGGATGTTGGTCCTCCGAAAAGGCACTGAGCTTTACAATTTCACAAAACGCCCTCAGTATCAAATAGAATCTATCTAGTCTAGTATTCTCTAAGTTTGTGCTAGTCAACCCATGTTCTGTTAAGATTAGGATGTCTGGTTTAGTATTATGTAGCAGTTCATTCATGAGATCAATTTTATTCGACAGTCTGTCTACGTTTTGATGTAAAAAGGTTAGGATTTTCTTTCACTGTCTGAGATGTTTTGCTTAGATGGTTATGTGCTATGTGTTTGTTGTGGTTCTCATATTTTTTTCTAAAATAATATTGCTATTTAGGTGATGCGTAGTACTTGTCGGCTTAATTGGTGTTTTGAAATGAAATGAAATGAAAAACGTCTTTATTCATATTCAAGAGGCGAAGTTAGGGCTGCAAAGCCCTCTCTACCATCATACATAATAAGATATTATTTCAAATATAAATAACATTTACAAGGAAATATAAAATAGAAATTAGAATGTACAAAGTAAAACATATAAAGTCAAAAAATGTGAAAAATTATATTTAAGCTTAAAAATATTTCAACTATCTCAAAAAAACTACAGTTATTCATTATATTTATTCAAAACTACATTCATTCGGCACAATCACTCATTACCGCCACCACCAAGCCACCGTGCCACCAGCTACTACTACTGCGAGGCCCGCAGCAGTTAGCACCTCACCTCCGCCCCAAACCAAGTGTGCTTATCGATGAATCTGATATTATCAGGCAGAGCATTCCAGAGACAATGAATGATTTGTTGAAAGTGGTTGTGAGGTGAACTGGAATAGCTAACATTGACTCACCACGTCTGGTTCTATGCACACCAACTTGTGACAGGTAAACAAACTGCTCTGACAGACAATTAGGAATTTGGTTTTGAAGAATACTGTACAACAAAATCAGGATATGGAATTGTCGAAGATTATTTAACTTTAAGATGGATAATTTTTTAATAAAAAATTATCCATCTTAAAGTTAAAGATAAGGATAATAAAAAAAATAATTTTTCAATAAACTTCCTTACCAAATTAGTACTGCTAATTCCATAGCAAATTTTTCTAAACGTTTAAAAGAATGGTTATTTACTTTCAATTATGATGAACTTGAAACTTTTTTGTTTTAAATCAATCTGTTTTTTCTTGACTCTCCTTCTTGTAAAAATTTTTAATTTTATTTGTGTTTCTATTGTGTCTTCTGATTTGTTGGTAAATTGGGCTTAAGGTTGGTGCTTAGAGATAAGAAAGCACTAATATGTAAAATAATAATTAAAAATACGTCTTGATTTTAATACAAATTTTTGCTTTTAAAAAGTTCTCATTTTTATTTTCTGCAACTGATGTACTTGAATTTGTTATATTTTGAGAAGGTAACCTCAAAACAGCTTCATGCTCAGAGGTACCTAGCCATATATCACATTAGTAAATTAAATAGATTAATTTGTTTAATGTTACTTTCAATTAAGTTAAAATAGTGTTTTTAAAATATCTTAAATTGTGTTTTTGTTTTTATAAGCTAAATACTGTATTTGGTTATGTGTGTATTTGATTATTCAAACTGTTTTTTTATGTAAAGCACATTAATATGTATTGTGATTTATGGTAATAAACTTTCTTTCTTTCTAATTGGTAGAAAAATGGAGTAACATGATCCCTTCGTCTCAGGTTGAAAATAAATCTGATACAGTAGTTTTGGGCACGCTGTAATCTTTCCGTGAGCTCAACAGACATGTCATTGATTACAGTATCACAGTAATTAAAGTGAGTGAAAACTAGAGTCTTTACTAACAACACCTTGACATTGAGAGGGAAAAACATGGCAAATCTTTTCAAAGTGTGTATAGCAGCAAACACTATTACACATTACAGCAACTTGATCAGTCCAGTTCAAGTTTTTGTTCATAATAAGTCCTAGGTTTTTAACTTTGTCACAAAACAGTATTTCTGTATTGTTAAGTTTGCTTAGGTTTTTAAAAAATTCTTCAAGGCTTTGATTTTCTGGACGTTTCAGAGCATACATTTGGGGGTTTCTTTTCTTAATTTGCCCTTTGCCCTTTACGATTTTCATTTCAGAGGTATTATTCATAGGGGTTGTTGTCAGTTTTTCTGTACAGGTTTGCCTGATTCCTGCAGTTGGTGTTTTCCAGTTTGGTTTAGTCGAAACTTTAGTTGTTGATAAGGCCAGTTTTTCTGTACAGGATTGCCTGATTCCTGCAGTCGTGTTTTCCAGTTTGGATTAGTCGAAACTTTAGTTGTGATAAGGCCAGTTTTTCTGTACAGGTTTGTCTGATTCCTGCAGTTGGTGTTTTCCAGTTTGAATTAGTCAATGTTTAGTCATGGTGCATACTGAAGTATTTGTTTCTTTTAAGAGATAATTATTTTGTTGGTTTCCATAAAATGGAGCATCCTTACAGTGGGTTTTCATTTTACTAAGAAAATTTGATATACTTGACCTTGTTATTGCTTCTGGCTTGGTGTTTATTTAGGAGTTCCTTTAAGTCACTCTCCATGGTCAATGTCATAGAGACCTTGAGATTCAACTCATCCCTAAGTGATTGTTCTTGTTCTAGTAAGTTATCAATCATATTTTCCATATTTTTCTGAACTTCGTCTGCCATTTTTATAATTTCCTGAAATTTAATTTGCAGATTATTAATTTCAATGTTATAGCTTAAATTATCAGCTTCTGTCTGCTGGATTAAATCCCCCCTTAAAACCTTCTGCTCTAATTTTTTACTCATGCAAATTATTTGTTGATGAAGCTCATTGTTTTCTCCAGTTAGCATGGATATAAATTCTTCTTTTTCTTTCAATTTATGAGAAGAAGGGTTCATGAGATGGAAGTAGAAGGAAGGGGATCAAGATGAAGATTGAGGGATCAATGGCTGAAGACTACGACTGAATGCAAAATTACCCATGAGAAATTGTGACCAATTTAAAATTGTTTTTCATTGTAGGCACATTTAAAACACTTCCAGTCAGTGATGATTTGGAACAGTGAGAATCAAGGTACATCTGTTTAGAAAACATATACTCCTATGTAGTTTAATAACCCTATATTCATGTTTCAAGACAGTATAATAATTTTCACTCTTGAACATAAATTTAATTACCCAAGAGCTAAAAATGCCAATTGAGAATATGCTTAGAATCTGCTCCAGGGTTAAATAAATTCACTTTAAAACATTTAGCAGATGTTGTTTGAAACTAGAATTTTGGATTAAATTCAGTTCCAGTTCATGAAAACAATGGGGAAAAAGAACAAAACAGTAGAAAATAAAAATAAACGTTAATTCTAATTGTAACTGTTTGTTGTCTACTAAAATATGTTGAAGGAATACATGCCATAGAGGTTTTTTTTCACAGTTTTGAATAATTTTAAAAATACAATCGCTCAAGGTTAATACAAAAAACTACAGTTGATGCAAACAAATACAATTTGTAGTTTGTAGGATAATAAAAACACAACAGAACTTTAATAGTACATTTTTGTAAGTAAACATAATAAATGATTGTGTTTGTTTGAAAGATATGTGCAGACCTGGGCTGGGAGTTTAACAGCAGTCTGTACGATGAGATGGTAGCAGCTAACGTCAAGAGATTGGAAGAGTTAGAAAAGGAACATGAGAATAATATGTTGGACGAAGAAGACCAGAGTCAAGTGTGTGGTGTGTGGCAGAGCCGGCTTGACTACTTGTGCTCCATTGGTGACAGTGAAGCGGCCACGGTGAGTATTCACCAATCATTAACACTTTAAAGACTTAAGCCAGTGTATTAGTCGATAAAGTTTCAAAGCCAGCAAACTGGCATGTTTTGTTGTTGTACCTTCTTTAATATTCATAATAAATGTTTCTGTAGGTAAATACAGAATAAAACATGAAAACTTATAAATGCCAAATTGTAGTCTCTGTACGGTTTTCCTTCATAGTAACCTATGATTTTAGCAGGATGAGACGTTGGGCAAGCCGATGGCCGAGCGGTCTAAGGCGGCAGGACTTTGAGCTTGGGTTAGAGATAGCGCTGGTTCGAATCTGGCCTAAACTGGAAGATTTATCAGTAATATTCACCTTCTACTGTACTAGTTTGCCTCTTTACTCTGTCTGTATAAATTCCTCGCATAGATCAATAGTCTATGAGAAATGGGCTGAGTAAGGTTAAGAAGGAAGATCAACCTCTCCTTTAAAAAAAAAAAAAATTTATAGGAGTTTATTCAAAGATTTTAATCCTCCACCATTTTGTAACGAATAAAGCTTTTAAAGTGCGGTTTGTGGCATTTTTCTATGTTTGACCAGCCCTTTAAAATGATGTGCATATCAATCTATGCTTAAAATAAAACTTTTCTACTGACACCTCATGGACCGTTCCCATAGAAGAATAGCAGGACACTGAAAACATCTTAAAGTAGGTGTTCGTGTACAGTAATAATGTGTGAACTTTTGCAGCTTCATCTGATATGGTTACAATAAAATGAAGCCATTCTTGAACGTGCACATAAGATCAGTATTGAAACTTAAGAGCGTGGCCATTTTTTAAGATTAACCTTTTGAGGTCCAATTTGTAGCATGATGTTCTACTAGTTAAGACCGTCATGCACATCGTCATAGTGGTATGCACATCGACCTATGATTATATTTAAGATTTTCCTCCGACTCTTAGTGGGCCGTTCATCTACGAAGTAGTGGATCACTGAATACGTGGTAAAATAGCTTTTTGTGTCCAGCAGTAATAAGCAAAGTTTTATACCTTCATCTGTAACGGTCCAAATGATATTCAACCGTTCCGGACTTTTGGGACACACTGTATATACAGAGTGTTCCAAAAGTCCGGGGACGGTATTATATTTTTTGAACCATTGCACATAAAGCAATAACACTTTACAAATATATACAATACCTAAAAATTACATTTTGAAGCATGTATCAATTTAATCTATCATACTGTGATGGTCCACAAGGAGTCAGAAGAAAATCTTAAGTGTAATCATAGGTCGATATACATACCATTTTAAAGTACTAATTAGTAGAACATCGTGCCTTTAATTATAGGCCCTCAAGAGGTTAATTCTAAACAAAATGGCGGCGCTCGAAAGTTTCAATACTGATCTTATTTGCATGTTCAAGAATGGCTTAATTTTATGGTAACCATATCAGAAGAAGCTACAAAACTTCACACATGATTACTGTACACAAACACCTACTTTAAGATGTATTCAGTGCCCAGATATACTTCTATGAGAACTCAAACTCAATTTATTTTGCCATAAATACAAAACAGTACATGGGTAATTGTCAATCTTACGTCTAAACAGTCTAAGAATACAACTCAAAGAACTAATATTACAAATAAAAATTACTTGCTTTGCAAGGGCTTTTTTAGCTAAATGTTTTCTTAACGTAAGCTTAAATCTATTTACATTGTTCTCTTTTTTTAATTGCAAAGGGAGGGAATTAAACAGTTGTATACCCTTGAAGAATGTTGTTTTATGTTGTGGGATCTGAATTTTAAGGTTATTTCTGAGGTTATGTGGATGTTGGCCTTAGTAAATGATGTAAATGACGTTCGAAAAATAACAATGTTTCCAAGACATAGCTCGATGATAATGTCAAGATGTTATTTTGAATAATATAGGGTTTACATGATTCATTCTTTAGGCCAACAATTACCCTAAGAGCTCGCTTTTGAAGTCTGAACAGAAAATAAGTTTTAGAACAATCGGAGCACCAAATTTGTATTCCATTGATTGAGGGTAAATTATTGTGTAATATACCGTAATAAGAAGAGATGAGTCAGCAAAAAAGACAACCTCCTAAGAATAAATATACCCTGACACAGTGACTCAATATGCATACCATTTTAAAGGTATTAATTAGTAGAACATCGTGCTGTAAATTATATCTCAAAAGGTTAATTCTAAGCAATTAATTGTTCGATTAAATCTCCAATACTTAAAATAAACAATTAACAATTAAATTCTAAACAAATCCCCTTGGAACAATCCACGAGAGGTCAGTAGAGAAGTTTCAATATAAGCATAAGTTCATATGCACATTATTTTAAAGGGCTAGTAAAGCAAAGAAGAATGCAGCAAACTTCACTTCAAAAGCTTTATCTGTTACAAAATGGTGGTTCAAAGTTCTTTAACCATACATTGATTCTTTTCAGTTACAAGTATATTTTTCATTTTTAATTCGACACAAATTATTTATAATTATGTTGAATTTTCATTGTACACTGCTTTTTTATGAAGTTCTTTTTTTGTATGTTTTTTTTTCAGACACTTGCCAACTCCAAAGTGGATGACAAGACAGTACCCAAAAGCCATAGGATCGATGCTGTGTTTTCACTGTTTCGTATTTCGTTCTTCCATGGCTGCAACATAAAGGGCATGACTACAGCTATTGAGAAAGCAACAGAGTTAATTGAAGGTACTTTATTCAATATCTTGTCTTGTGTCCAAAGTACACAGGTATTGATTCAAATTAGTGATCCATTCTACTAGTAAGACTAGTTAAAAATGTAAATATTTCCTGAACACTATTTAGGCATTGTACGTATTGATTTGTTTGAATGAAAAGTAATGGCACACTTAATTATGTTTTACTATTGTTCTATATGATGTACAGAAATTTGTTAGGTACAGCTGGCACTTGGGCCTGGCGCGGTATTTAAGGTAGAGGGTGGGTGGAGGTAGCCAAAGACTGTTCTACGAAAATTTCTGACGAATCATGGGGTTGAAGACCAATGACGAATAGGAGATGGCGCATGTACAAAAGCTTTGCGAAGAAAAATATTCCTCCATACAATAAGAAGATTTGAAATCTAGGTGTGATCAGGTGAAAAATGTGGAAGAAGAGTACGCCACAAAAGAACGAGCCATTAACGAGATTATGGTGAATTTTAATATTCTTTTAGGCGGTAGCGGCAACGATATAATTATAATTTGTATTACGATTTTTAAAATTATATTGTATTTATATACATATTGCTTTGTTTTATATTATGATGTTAATTGTAAAGTACTTTAAATGTGATGTAAATGTTATATTTATATATCTATTAGTAATATACATATAATGTAACTGTAAATATGAAATGTAATTATTACATTTATTATAAAATAAAAAAGCTGAGAAGCCATCCACTATAAATATTTACTAACCAGATTATTCATTTGATATTAAAGCAGCTAATTATTAACTACTCCCCTGCTTGGGGAGTTCATTCTTTGTGGATTTGGTAAAGATTATCATTTTTGAGAAGATAGGCAAGTACATTATTATACTGAACTATTACTTTAGATTTTATTACACCAATTTTTCTAAAATTATGAAACAGAGTCTATCAAAATATTAACGGATGTAGACATCACTAATAGAATTTCGTATTTCATGCACTGGAGCGCATTCACGGAGGTCGGGAGGACATTTGATACAACCCGCATGATGGCAGACAATGATCCTAGGCTAGGCTAGTACAGAATTTTTATCGGTTGGTTATAAGTGTCAGTTAAGCTGATGCCAGCTGTACATGAATATTATTGTCTTTTGCCTAAAGATGTTTGATAAAGGTTAATCCTTTGATAGCTATGAATTATTAAGGTTGTTACATTTTAAGGTTTGTGAAGTGATAAGGTTATTAATAATGATTCATTTCTTTAGCTCAATAGTAACAGTTACCGAATTTGTTCGAACATTGATTTAATCATTTGGTAAATTTATTGTCTTATTTTGATCATTATATCCAAATTACTGAATAGTTATTTTTGCTCTTTTTACTATTTTAAAATGAACCTAAACCTCCACTTACTTCAACTGCCATAGTATGCTAGCACCATATCCATTATTTAAAAGTACAGTAGAATCTCGGTAATCCAAGTCCCGATCCACCATGCCTCTGGGTTAACCAAGCTAGTTATTATCGGCACTGGTGGCGCAGTGCTGTAACCCAGCTACTTGGGGACAAAGTGTTTAGGAGATTGTAGGCGATATGTTGGATGCCCGGTCCTCTTAATACCGACATGGCGTCCGCTCAATGGTTGCTATCGGCGTGGACACTGCTAGAGAAGTCTGGGGTGTCCATGTTGTGTGGTAATCATTCTACGGATGTTGTGTGGGGGAGATAACTGAGTATCAGGCTTGTCAATTAGGCTTGAAAATCAGACCAGCACTACGTGGTTCGGATTCCATGTAAAGCTGTAGGTCCCTTAATTGCCCTTTCCATTAATAAATTGCCCTTTCTGAGGAACAGTTGAACTCAGTTAGTAACCAGACTACACTCATATAATCATTCATATTCACCTTAAAATACCAACAACATTGTGTCGGCGTCTCATATGTAAAAATGTAAATGTAAAAAAAAATATCAGAAGATGGAAAAGGACAACTTCAGCACGACATATCATATGATCGTTTCACAAGCAATCATTGTCTTTATTGGCTTGTCAGTGCTAGGTTAAGGCTCTGTAGGGCCGTCACTTAACGTATTCATGAGGCTGTATCGTACTACAGTATTAATTCTAAGAATAATTTTCCCACCCAAATGCATTCACCAAATGCAATTGGTCGGTAACGTAGTTGGTTCAATCCCAGCTTCATGTGCTAAAGGTTCTCAGTTTCATCCCAATCAAAGTCATAATACATTTTGAGAAGGATCAGCTGATAACCACCGGTTGTTCATTTGTCATTGTGCTATTAATTAATGACACTTTCTAAGGAATAGTCGGCCTTAATTTGTAACAATGACTACATTCGCTCATCTACACTCATCACACTCATTCAAAATCCATATTCGCCCATATCTTGACGATCGGCGTCTTATGAATAAATAAATAAAAGGACACATCACCACTTGACACAATAGGCTTAGTCAACTCCTGCACTCGTACTAAATGTGGTTGTTTCACTGTGTTGACTTTCGTTATTTTAAAATATAGTATTAGTTAATATATTGCCATAATTTATCGTTGTTACTGTTATTTTTCAATATTTTATTCCAGAGTTTTGATATGAATAGTAAATAGTTGACCGTTCTTTATCTTTTAGCGAAATTGTAATAATGAACTAATCAGTGTTTTCGTCGCTAATGTGTACAAAAAATGTGATATTGTAACGGTAATTTTATTCCATTAAAATTTTGAATGGTTCCCTGCACTATTAAGAGGGTAATGCAGAATGCGTTAGATGGCAGAATAAATACGATAATTTCATTCGGTAAATGGACTAAACGGTACCCTGCAAATAAAACCAAGTGAAGTGGTGAATACTACCGTGGACCGTAGGTGGATGAAATACGAAAAGTTGAATGAAACAATGATACTGGATAGCGGTTAACCCCTTTAGTGTCTATATTTATATCTAAAAGTTTGAGCGTCTACACAGTTACGCAATGTTATTGATGAAGAGCTGATGCTTCAAAACCAAAATACTTAATTTTCTGTAATAATTTGTTACTATAATAATGGTTTTATAGAAATAAAACAGTGCAATTTCATATACATATGATTGAATAGTTATTGCCTGTTTGTTCAAAACATATATTTCAAATGTGAAGTTCTCAAACAATTTTTGCGAGGACAGTATTTTTTATATTTCTTGTATACTCCTTATTTTTTTATAAAAATTAACTGGAAACATATGAAATTTATTCTTCATTAGATGCTCT